>OX377618.1:91461181-91664286 GCA_947397865.1 Polietes domitor | reverse complement strand
AAAAATGGTACCAACTAAAGTATTACACCTAGAATCGTGAAATTTGGTATGTAAATTTCTCTGACCATAAAAAAGCGAAGTAAAATTAAGTTTTTCGAAATTTGTACTTTTAAGGGGTGAGCGGGACAAAAAGGGGTAAAAATGTTACCAACAAAAGTATTACACCTAGAATAGTGAAATTTGGTATGTAAATTCCTCTGACCATATAGAAACGAAGACAAATTGGATTTTTCGAAATTTGTACTTTTACGGGAAGAGCGTGATAAAAAGTGATAAAAATTGTACCAACTATAGTATTACAGCTCGAAACGTGAAATTTGGTATTTAAATTGCTCTGACCATATAGAAACGAAGTGAAATTGGATTTTTCGAAATTTGTACTTTCAAGGGACGAGCGGGACAGAAAGGGGTAAAAATGGTACCAACTAAAGTATTACAGCTAAAATCGAGAAATTTGGTATGTAAATTCCACTGACCATATAGAAACGAAATAAAATTGGATTTTTCGAAATTTGTACTTTTAAGGGGAGTGCGGGACAAAAAGGGATAAAAATTGTACCAACTAAAGTATTACAGCTAGAATCGTGAAATTTGGTATGTAAATTCCTCTGACCATATAGAAACGAAGTAAAATTGGATTTTTCAAAATTTGTACTTTTAAGGGGTGAGCGGGACAAAAAGGGGAAATAATGGTACTAAATAAAGTATTACAGCAAGAATCGTGAAATTAGGTATGTAAATTCCTCTGACCATATAGAAACGAAATAAAATTGGATTTTTCGAAATTTGTACTTTTAAGGGGCGAGCGGGACAAAAAGGGATAAAAATGGTACCAACTAAAGTATTACACCTAGAATCGAGAAATTTGGTATGTAAATTCCTCTGACCATATAGACACGAAGTAAAATTGGATTTTTCGAAAATTGTACTTTTAAGGGGCGTGCGGGACAGAAAGGGATAAAAATGGTACAAACTAAAGTATTACACCTAGAATGATGAAATTTGGTATGTAAATTCCTCTGACCATATAAAAGCGAAGTGAAATTGGATTTTTCGAAAATTGTACTTTTAAGGGGCGAGCGGGACAAAAAGGGATAAAAATGGTACCAACTAAAGTATTACACCTAGAATCGTGAAATTTGGTATGTAAATTCCTCTGACCATAAAAAAGCGAAGTAAAATTGGATTTTTCGAAAATTGTACTTTTAAGGGGCGAGCGGGACAATATGGGATAAAAATGGTACAGACTAAAGTATTACAGCAAGAATAGTGAAATTTGGAATGTAAATTCATCTGACCATATAGAAACGAAGACAAATTGGATTTTTCGAAATTTGTACTTTTAAGGGAAGAGCGTGATAAAAAGGGACAAAAATTGTACCATCTATAGTATTACAGCTAAAATCGTGAAATTTGGTATGTAAATTCCTCTGACCATATAGAAACGAAGTAAAATTGAATTTTTCGAAATTTGTACTTTTAAGGGGCGAGCGGGACAAAAAGGGATAAAAATGGTACCAACTAAAGTATTACAGCTAGAATCGTGAAGTTTGGTATGTAAATTCCTCTGACCATATAGAAACGAAGTAAAATTGGATTTTTCGAAATTTGTACTTTTAAGGGACGAGCGGGACAAAAAGGGGTAAAAATGGTACCAACTAAAGTATTACAGCTAAAATCGAGAAATTTGGTATGTAAATTCCTCTGACCATATAGAAACGAAGTAAAATTGGATTTTTCGAAAATTGCACTTTTAAAGGGCGTGCGAGACAAAAAGGGATAAAAATGGTACCAACAAAAGTATTACACCTAGAATCGTGAAATTTGGTATGTAAATTGCTCTGACCATATAGAAACGAAGACAAATTGGATTTTTCGAAATTTGTACTTTTAAGGGGCGTGCGGGACAAAAAGGGATAAAAATTGTACCAACTAAAGTATTACAGCTAGAATCGTGAAATTTGGTATGTAAATTCCTCTGACCATATAGAAACGAAGTAAAATTGGATTTTTCGAAATTTGTACTTCTAAGGGAACAGCGGGACAGAAAGGGATAAAAATGGTACCATCTAAAGTATTACACCTAGAATCGTGAAATTTGGTATGTAAATTCCTCTGACCATATAAAAGCGAAGTAAAATTGGATTTTTCGAAATTTGTACTTTTAAGGGACGAGCGGGACAAAAAGCGATACAAATGGTACCAAATAAAGTATTACACCTAGAATCGTGAAATTTCGTATGTAAATTCCTCTGACCACATAAAAGAGAGGTAATATCGGACTTTTCGAAAATTGTACTTTTAAGGGGCGAACGGGACAATATGGGATAAAAATGGTACCGACTAAAGTATTACAGCAAGAATAGTGAAATTTGGAATGTAAATTCATCTGACCATATAGAAACGAAGTAAAATTGGATTTTTCGAAAATTATACTTTTAAGGGGCGAGCGGGACAATATGGGATAAAAATGGTACCGACTAAAGTATTACAGCAAGAATAGTGAAATTTGGAATGTAAATTCATCTGACCATATAGAAACGAAGTAAAATTGGATTTTTCGAAATTTGTATTTTTAGGGGGCGAGCAGTACAAAAAGGGATAAGAATGGTACCAACTGAAGTATTACAGATAGAATCGTGAAATTTGGTATGTAAATTCCTCTGACCATATAGTAACGAAGTGAAATTGGATTTTTCGAAATTTTTACTTTAAGGGATGTGCGGGACAAAAAGGAGTAAAAATGGTACCAACTAAAGTATTACAGCTAAAATCGTGAAATTTGGTATGTAAATTCCTCTGACCATATAGAAACGAAGTAAAATTGGATTTTTCGAATTTTGTACTTTTAAGGGGTGAGCGGGACCAAAAGGGGTAATAATGGTACCAACTAAAGTATTACAGCTAGAATCGTGAAGTTTGGTATGTAAATTCCTCTGACCATATAGAAACGAAGTAAAATTGGATTTTTCGAAATTTGTACTTTTAAGGGGCGAGTGGGACAAAAAGGGATAAAAATGGTATCAACTAAAGTATTACACCTAGAATTGTGAAATTTGGTATGTAAATTCCTCTGACCATATAAAAGCGAAGTAAAATTGAATTTTTCGAAATTTGGTACCTACTAAAGTATTACACCTAGAATAGTGAAATTTGGTATGTAAATTCCTCCGACCATATAAAAGCGAAGTAAAATTGAATTTTTCGAAATTTGTACTTTTAAGGGGCGAGCGGGACAAAAAGGGTACCAACTAAAGTATTACACCTAGAATCGTGAAATTTGGTATGTAAATTCCTCTGACCATATAAAAGCGAAGTAAAATTGAATTTTTCGAAATTTGGTACCTACTAAAGTATTACACCTAGAATAGTGAAATTTGGTATGTAAATTCCTCCGACCATATAAAAGCGAAATAAGATATGATTTTTCGAAATTTGTACTTTTAATGGGCGTGCGGGACAAAAAGGGATAAAAATGGTACCAACAAAAGTATTACACCTAGAATCGTGAATTTTTTTATGTAAATTGCTCTGACCATATAAAAGCAAAGTAAAATTGAATCATTCGAAATTTGGTACATACTAAAGTATTACACCTAGAATCGTGAAATTTGGTATGTAAATTTCTCTGACCATATATAAGCGAAGTAAAATTTGATTTTTCGAAAATTGTACTTTTAATGGGCGTGCGGGACAAAAAGGGATAAAAATGGTACCAACAAAAGTATTACACCTAGAATCGTGAATTTTTTTATGTAAATTGCTCTGACCATATAAAAGCAAAGTAAAATTGGATTTTTCGAAAATTGCACTTTTAAAGGGCGTGCGAGACAAAAAGGGATAAAAATGGTACCAACAAAAGTATTACACCTAGAATCGTGAAATTTGGTATGTAAATTGCTCTGACCATATAGAAACGAAGACAAATTGGATTTTTCGAAATTTGTACTTTTAAGGGAAGAGCGTGATAAAAAAGGGACAAAAATTGTACCATCTAAAGTATTACAGCTCGAAACGTGAAATTTGGTATGTAAATTGCTCTGACCATATAGAAACGAAGTGAAATTGGATTTTTCGAAATTTGTACTTTTAAGGGACGAGCGGGACAAAAAGGGGTAAAAATGGTACCAACTAAAGTATTACAGCTAAAATCGAGAAATTTGGTATGTAAATTCCACTGACCATATAGAAACGAAATAAAATTGGATTTTTCGAAATTTGTACTTTTAAGGGGCGTGCGGGACAAAAAGGGATAAAAATTGTACCAACTAAAGTATTACAGCTAGAATCGTGAAATTTATTATGTAAATTCCTCTGACCATTTAGAAACGAAGCAAAATTGGATTTTTCAAAATTTGTACTTTTAAGGGGTGAGCGGGACAAAAAGGGGAAATAATGGTACCAAATAAAGTATTACAGCAAGAATCGTGAAATTTGGTATGTAAATTCCTCTGACCATATAGAAACGAAGTAAAATTGGATTTTTCGAAATTTGTACTTTTAAGGGGCGAGCGGGACAAAAAAGGTTAAAAATGGTACCAACTAAAGTATTACACCTAGAATCGTGAAATTTGGTATGTAAATTCCTCTGACCATATAGAAACGAAGTAAAATTGGATTTTTCGAAATTTGTACTTTTAAGGGAACAGCGGGACAGAAAGGCATAAAAATGGTGCCAAATAAAGTATTACACCTAGAATGATGAAATTTGGTATGTAAATTCCTCTGACCATATAGAAACGAAGTAAAATTGGATTTTTCGAAATTTGTACTTCTAAGGGAACAGCGGGACAGAAAGGGATAAAAATGGTACCATCTAAAGTATTACACCTAGAATCGTGAAATTTGGTATGTAAATTCCTCTGACCATATAAAAGCGAAGTAAAATTTAATTTTTCGAAATTTGGTACATACTAAAGTGTTACACCTAGAATAGTGAAATTTGGTATGTAAATTCCTCTGACCATATAAAAGCGAAGTAAAATTGGATTTTTCGAAATTTGTACTTTTAAGGGACGAGCGGGACAAAAAGCGATACAAATGGTACCAACTAAAGTATTACACCTAGAATCGTGAAATTTCGTATGTAAATTCCTCTGACCACATAAAAGAGAGGTAATATTGGATTTTCCGAAAATTGTACTTTTAAGGGGCGAGCGGGACAATATGGGATAAAAATGGTACCGACTAAAGTATTACAGCAAGAATAGTGAAATTTGGAATGTAAATTCATCTGACCATATAGAAACGAAGTAAAATTGGATTTTTCGAAATTTGTACTTTTAAGGGGTGAGCGGGACAAAAAGGGGTAATAATGGTACCAACTAAAGTATTACAGCTAGAATCGCGAAGTTTGGTATGTAAATTCCTCTGACCATATAGAAACGAAGTAAAATTGGATTTTTCGAAATTTGTACTTTTAAGGGGCGAGCGGGACAAAAAGGGATAAAAATGGTATCAACTAAAGTATTACACCTAGAATTGTGAAATTTGGTATGTAAATTCCTCTGACCATATAAAAGCGAAGTAAATTTGAATTTTTCGAAATTTGGTACCTACTAAAGTATTACACCTAGAATAGTGAAGTTTGGTATGTAAATTCCTCCGACCATATAAAAGCGAAATAAGATATAATTTTTCGAAATTTGTACTTCTAAGAGGCGAGCGGGACAAAAAGGGATAAAATTGGTACCATCTAAAGTATTACACTTAGAATCGTGAAATTTCGTATGTAAATTCCTCTGACCATATAAAAGCGACGTAAAATTTAATTTTTCGAAATTTGGTACATACTAAAGTGTTACACCTAGAATAGTGAAATTTGGAATGTAAATTCATCTGACCATATAGAAACGAAGTAAAATTGGATTTTTCGAAATTTGTATTTTTAGGGGGCGAGCAGTACAAAAAGGGATAAAAATGGTACCAACTAAAGTATTACAGATAGAATCGTGAAATTTGGTATGTAAATTCCTCTGACCATATAGTAACGAAGTGAAATTGGATTTTTCGAAATTTGTACTTTAAGGGATGTGCGGGACAAAAAGGAGTAAAAATGGTACCAACTAAAGTATTACAGCTAAAATCGTGAAATTTGGTATGTAAATTCCTCTGACCATATAGAAACGAAGTAAAATTGGATTTTTCGAATTTTGTACTTTTAAGGGGTGAGCGGGACCAAAAGGGGTAATAATGGTACCAACTAAAGTATTACAGCTAGAATCGTGAAATTTGGTATGTAAATTCCTCTGACCATATAAAAGCGACGTAAAATTTAATTTTTCGAAATTTGGTACATACTAAAGTGTTACACCTAGAATAGTGAAATTTGGTATGTAAATTCCTCTGACCATATAAAAGCGAAGTAAAATTGGATTTTTCGAAATTTGTACTTTTAAGGGACGAGCGGGACAAAAAGCGATACAAATGGTACCAAATAAAGTATTACACCTAGAATCGTGAAATTTCGTATGTAAATTCCTCTGACCACATAAAAGAGAGGTAATATCGGATTTTTCGAAAATTGTACTTTCAAGGGGCGAACGGGACAATATAGGATAAAAATGGTACCGACTAAAGTATTACAGCAAGAATAGTGAAATTTGGAATGTAAATTCATCTGACCATATAGAAACGAAGTAAAATTGGATTTTTCGAAATTTGTACTTTTAAGGGGCGAGTGGGACAAAAAGGGATAAAAATGGTATCAACTAAAGTATTACACCTAGAATTGTGAAATTTGGTATGTAAATTCCTCTGACCATATAAAAGCGAAGTAAAATTGAATTTTTCGAAATTTGGTACCTACTAAAGTATTACACCTAGAATAGTGAAATTTGGTATGTAAATTCCTCCGACCATATAAAAGCGAAGTAAAATTGAATTTTTCGAAATTTGTACTTTTAAGGGGCGAGCGGGACAAAAAGGGTACCAACTAAAGTATTACACCTAGAATCGTGAAATTTGGTATGTAAATTCCTCTGACCATATAAAAGCGAAGTAAAATTGAATTTTTCGAAATTTGGTACCTACTAAAGTATTACACCTAGAATAGTGAAATTTGGTATGTAAATTCCTCCGACCATATAAAAGCGAAATAAGATATGATTTTTCGAAATTTGTACTTTTAAGGGGCGAGCGGGACAGAAAGGGATAAAAATGGTACCAACTAAAGTATTACACATAGAATCGTAAAATTTGGTATGTAAATTCCTCTGACCAGTTAAAAGAGAAGTAAAATTGAATCATTCGAAATTTGGTACATACTAAAGTATTACACCTAGAATCGTGAAATTTGGTATGTAAATTTCTCTGACCATATATAAGCGAAGTAAAATTTGATTTTTCGAAAATTGTACTTTTAATGGGCGTGCGGGACAAAAAGGGATAAAAATGGTACCAACAAAAGTATTACACCTAGAATCGTGAATTTTTTTATGTAAATTGCTCTGACCATATAAAAGCAAAGTAAAATTGGATTTTTCGAAAATTGCACTTTTAAAGGGCGTGCGAGACAAAAAGGGATAAAAATGGTACCAACAAAAGTATTACACCTAGAATCGTGAAATTTGGTATGTAAATTGCTCTGACCATATAGAAACGAAGACAAATTGGATTTTTCGAAATTTGTACTTTTAAGGGAAGAGCGTGATAAAAAAGGGACAAAAATTGTACCATCTAAAGTATTACAGCTCGAAACGTGAAATTTGGTATGTAAATTGCTCTGACCATATAGAAACGAAGTGAAATTGGATTTTTCGAAATTTGTACTTTTAAGGGACGAGCGGGACAAAAAGGGGTAAAAATGGTACCAACTAAAGTATTACAGCTAAAATCGAGAAATTTGGTATGTAAATTCCACTGACCATATAGAAACGAAATAAAATTGGATTTTTCGAAATTTGTACTTTTAAGGGGCGTGCGGGACAAAAAGGGATGAAAATTGTACCAACTAAAGTATTACAGCTAGAATCGTGAAATTTATTATGTAAATTCCTCTGACCATATAGAAACGAAGCAAAATTGGATTTTTCAAAATTTGTACTTTTAAGGGGTGAGCGGGACAAAAAGGGGAAATAATGGTACCAAATAAAGTATTACAGCAAGAATCGTGAAATTTGGTATGTAAATTCCTCTGACCATATAGAAACGAAGTAAAATTGGATTTTTCGAAATTTGTACTTTTAAGGGGCGAGCGGGACAAAAAAGGTTAAAAATGGTACCAACTAAAGTATTACACCTAGAATCGTGAAATTTGGTATGTAAATTCCTCTGACCATATAGAAACGAAGTAAAATTGGATTTTTCGAAATTTGTACTTTTAAGGGAACAGCGGGACAGAAAGGCATAAAAATGGTGCCAAATAAAGTATTACACCTAGAATGATGAAATTTGGTATGTAAATTCCTCTGACCATATAGAAACGAAGTAAAATTGGATTTTTCGAAATTTGTACTTTTAAGGGAACAGCGGGACAGAAAGGGATAAAAATGGTACCATCTAAAGTATTACACCTAGAATCGTGAAATTTGGTATGTAAATTCCTCTGACCATATAAAAGCGAAGTAAAATTTAATTTTTCGAAATTTGGTACATACTAAAGTGTTACACCTAGAATAGTGAAATTTGGTATGTAAATTCCTCTGACCATATAAAAGCGAAGTAAAATTGGATTTTTCGAAATTTGTACTTTTAAGGGACGAGCGGGACAAAAAGCGATACAAATGGTACCAACTAAAGTATTACACCTAGAATCGTGAAATTTCGTATGTAAATTCCTCTGACCACATAAAAGAGAGGTAATATTGGATTTTCCGAAAATTGTACTTTTAAGGGGCGAGCGGGACAATATGGGATAAAAATGGTACCGACTAAAGTATTACAGCAAGAATAGTGAAATTTGGAATGTAAATTCATCTGACCATATAGAAACGAAGTAAAATTGGATTTTTCGAAATTTGTACTTTTAAGGGGTGAGCGGGACAAAAAGGGGTAATAATGGTACCAACTAAAGTATTACAGCTAGAATCGTGAAGTTTGGTATGTAAATTCCTCTGACCATATAGAAACGAAGTAAAATTGGATTTTTCGAAATTTGTACTTTTAAGGGGCGAGCGGGACAAAAAGGGATAAAAATGGTATCAACTAAAGTATTACACCTAGAATTGTGAAATTTGGTATGTAAATTCCTCTGACCATATAAAAGCGAAGTAAAATTGAATTTTTCGAAATTTGGTACCTACTAAAGTATTACACCTAGAATAGTGAAGTTTGGTATGTAAATTCCTTCGACCATATAAAAGCGAAATAAGATATAATTTTTCGAAATTTGTACTTCTAAGAGGCGAGCGGGACAAAAAGGGATAAAATTGGTACCATCTAAAGTATTACACTTAGAATCGTGAAATTTCGTATGTAAATTCCTCTGACCATATAAAAGCGACGTAAAATTTAATTTTTCGAAATTTGGTACATACTAAAGTGTTACACCTAGAATAGTGAAATTTGGTATGTAAATTCCTCTGACCATATAAAAGCGAAGTAAAATTGGATTTTTCGAAATTTGTACTTTTAAGGGACGAGCGGGACAAAAAGCGATACAAATGGTACCAAATAAAGTATTACAGATAGAATCGTGAAATTTGGTATGTAAATTCCTCTGACCATATAGTAACGAAGTGAAATTGGATTTTTCGAAATTTGTACTTTAAGGGATGTGCGGGACAAAAAGGAGTAAAAATGGTACCAACTAAAGTATTACAGCTAAAATCGTGAAATTTGGTATGTAAATTCCTCTGACCATATAGAAACGAAGTAAAATTGGATTTTTCGAATTTTGTACTTTTAAGGGGTGAGCGGGACCAAAAGGGGTAATAATGGTACCAACTAAAGTATTACAACTAGAATCGTGAAGTTTGGTATGTAAATTCCTCTGACCATATAGAAACGAAGTAAAATTGGATTTTTCGAAATTTGTACTTTTAAGGGGCGAGCGGGACAAAAAGGGATAAAAATGGTATCAACTAAAGTATTACACCTAGAATTGTGAAATTTGGTATGTAAATTCCTCTGACCATATAAAAGCGAAGTAAAATTGAATTTTTCGAAATTTGGTACCTACTAAAGTATTACACCTAGAATAGTGAAATTTGGTATGTAAATTCCTCCGACCATATAAAAGCGACGTAAAATTGAATTTTTCGAAATTTGTACTTTTAAGGGGCGAGCGGGACAAAAAGGGTACCAACTAAAGTATTACACCTAGAATCGTGAAATTTGGTATGTAAATTCCTCTGACCATATAAAAGCGAAGTAAAATTGAATTTTTCGAAATTTGGTACCTACTAAAGTATTACACCTAGAATAGTGAAATTTGGTATGTAAATTCCTCCGACCATATAAAAGCGAAATAAGATATGATTTTTCGAAATTTGTACTTTTAAGGGGCGAGCGGGACAGAAAGGGATAAAAATGGTACCAACTAAAGTATTACACATAGAATCGTAAAATTTGGTATGTAAATTCCTTTGACCAGTTAAAAGAGAAGTAAAATTGAATCATTCGAAATTTGGTACATACTAAAGTATTACACCTAGAATCGTGAAATTTGGTATGTAAATTTCTCTGACCATATATAAGCGAAGTAAAATTTGATTTTTCGAAAATTGTACTTTTAATGGGCGTGCGGGACAAAAAGGGATAAAAATGGTACCAACAAAAGTATTACACCTAGAATCGTGAATTTTTTTATGTAAATTGCTCTGACCATGTAAAAGCAAAGTAAAATTGGATTTTTCGAAAATTGTACTTTTAAAGGGCGTGCGAGACAAAAAGGGATAAAAATGGTACCAACAAAAGTATTACACCTAGAATCGTGAAATTTGGTATGTAAATTGCTCTGACCATATAGAAACGAAGACAAATTGGATTTTTCGAAATTTGTACTTTTAAGGGAAGAGCGTGATAAAAAGGGACAACAATTGTACCATCTAAAGTATTACAGCTCGAAACGTGAAATTTGGTATGTAAATTGCTCTGACCATATAGAAACGAAGTGAAATTGGATTTTTCGAAATTTGTACTTTTAAGGGACGAGCGGGACAAAAAGGGGTAAAAATGGTACCAACTAAAGTATTACAGCTAAAATCGAGAAATTTGGTATGTAAATTCCACTGACCATATAGACGCGAAATAAAATTGGATTTTTCGAAATTTGTACTTTTAAGGGGCGTGCGGGACAAAAAGGGATAAAAATTGTACCAACTAAAGTATTACAGCTAGAATCGTGAAATTTGGTATGTAAATTCCTCTGACCATATAGAAACGAAGCAAAATTGGATTTTTCAAAATTTGTACTTTTAAGGGGTGAGCGGGACAAAAAGGGGAAATAATGGTACCAAATAAAGTATTACAGCAAGAATCGTGAAATTTGGTATGTAAATTCCTCCGACCATATAGAAACGAAGTAAAATTGGATTTTTCGAAATTTGTACTTTTAAGGGAACAGCGGGACAGAAAGGGATAAAAATGGTGCCAAATAAAGTATTACACCTAGAATGATGAAATGTGGTATGTAAATTCCTCTGACCATATAGAAACGAAGTAAAATTGGATTTTTCGAAATTTGTACTTTTAAGGGAACAGCGGGACAGAAAGGGATAAAAATGGTACCATCTAAAGTATTACACCTAGAATCGTGAAATTTGGTATGTAAATTCCTCTGACCATATAAAAGCGAAGTAAAATTTAATTTTTCGAAATTTGATACATACTAAAGTGTTACACCTAGAATAGTGAAATTTGGTATGTAAATTCCTCTGACCATATAAAAGCGAAGTAAAATTGGATTTTTCGAAATTTGTACTTTTAAGGGACGAGCGGGATAAAAAGCGATACAAATGGTACCAACTAAAGTATTACACCTAGAATCGTGAAATTTCGTATGTAAATTCCTCTGACCACATAAAAGAGAGGTAATATTGGATTTTCCGAAAATTGTACTTTTAAGGGGCGAGCGGGACAATATGGGATAAAAATGGTACCGACTAAAGTATTACAGCAAGAATAGTGAAATTTGGAATGTAAATTCATCTGACCATATAGAAACGAAGTAAAATTGGATTTTTCGAAATTTGTACTTTTAAGGGGTGAGCGGGACAAAAAGGGGTAATAATGGTACCAACTAAAGTATTACAGCTAGAATCGTGAAGTTTGGTATGTAAATTCCTCTGACCATATAGAAACGAAGTAAAATTGGATTTTTCGAAATTTGTACTTTTAAGGGGCGAGCGGGACAAAAAGGGATAAAAATGGTATCAACTAAAGTATTACACCTAGAATTGTGAAATTTGGTATGTAAATTCCTCTGACCATATAAAAGCGAAGTAAAATTGAATTTTTCGAAATTTGGTACCTACTAAAGTATTACACCTAGAATAGTGAAATTTGGTATGTAAATTCCTCCGACCATATAAAAGCGAAATAAGATATAATATTTCGAAATTTGTACTTTTAAGGGGCGAGCGGGACAGAAAGGGATAAAAATGGTATCAACTAAAGTATTACACCTAGAATCGTGAAATTTGGTATGTAAATTCCTCTGACCATATAAAAGCGAAGTAAAATTGAATTTTTCGAAATTTGGTACCTACTAAAGTATTACACCTAGAATAGTGAAACTTGGTATGTAAATTCCTCCGACCATATAAAAGCGAAGTAAAATTGATTTTTCGAAATTTGTACTTTTAAGGGGCGAGCGGGACAAAAAGGGTACCAACTAAAGTATTACACCTAGAATCGTGAAATTTGGTATGTGAATTCCTCTGACCATATAAAAGCGAAGTAAAATTGAATTTTTCGAAATTTGGTACCTACTAAAGTATTACACCTAGAATAGTGAAATTTGGTATGTAAATTCCTCCGACCATATAAAAGCGAAATAAGATATGATTTTTCGAAATTTGTACTTTTAAGGGGCGAGCGGGACAGAAAGGGATAAAAATGGTACCAACTAAAGTATTACACATAGAATCGTAATATTTGGTATGTAAATTCCTCTGACCAGTTAAAAGAGAAGTAAAATTGAATCATTCGAAATTTGGTACATATTAAAGTATTACACCTAGAATCGTGAAATTTTGTATGTAAATTTCTCTGACCATATATAAGCGAAGTAAAATTTGATTTTTCGAAAATTGTACTTTTAATGGGCGTGCGGGACAAAAAGGGATAAAAATGGTACCAACAAAAGTATTACACCTAGAATCGTGAATTTTTTTATGTAAATTGCTCTGACCATATAAAGGGTGATTTTTTAAGAGCTTGATAACTTTTTTTAAAAAAAAAAACGCATAAAGTTTGCAAAATCTCATCGGTTCTTTATTTGAAACGTTAGATTGGTCCATGACATTTACTTTTTGAAGATAATTTCATTTAAATGTTGACCGCGGCTGCGTCTTAGGTGGTCCATCCGCTTAGTCCAATTTTGGCATTTCCACGTTTTTGAGTAACAGAGGCCCAATTGCTGCGAACGGCGACGAATCGAAAATTGGTGGTCATCATTAACACTGGCCGATACAGCTGCGATATTTTCTTCAGTTCGCACTCTACGTAAGCGTGTTGGTGGTTTAATGTCCAACAATGTAAATTTGGTGCGAAATTTAGTCACAATAGCCCGAATAGCCGCTTCAGTGGGTCGATTAAACTGACCATAAAATGGAAGCGCGCAATGAACTTTCTTAACAGAGCACGCATTTTGATAATAAAATTCAATAATTTGCAAGCGTTGTTCGTTTGTAAGACGATTCATGATAAAATGTCAAAGCATACTGAGCATCTTTCTCTTTGACACCATGTCTGAAATCCCACGTGATCTGTCAAATACTAATGCATGAAAATCCTAACCTCAAAAAAATCACTCTTTAAAAGCAAAGTAAAATTGGATTTTTCGAAAATTGTACTTTTAAAGGGCGTGCGAGACAAAAAGGGATAAAAATGGTACCAACAAAAGTATTACACCTAGAATCGTGAAATTTGGTATGTAAATTGCTCTGACCATATAGAAACGAAGTGAAATTGGATTTTTCGAAATTTGTACTTTTAAGGGACGAGCGGGACAAAAAGGGGTAAAAATGGTACCAACTAAAGTATTACAGCTAAAATCGAGAAATTTGGTATGTAAATTCCACTGACCATATAGAAACGAAATAAAATTGGATTTTTCGAAATTTGTACTTTTAAGGGGCGTGCGGGACAAAAAGGGATAAAAATTGTACCAACTAAAGTATTACAGCTAGAATCGTGAAATTTGGTATGTAAATTCCTCTGACCATATAGAAACGAAGCAAAATTGGATTTTTCAAAATTTGTACTTTTAAGGGGTGAGCGGGACAAAAAGGGGAAATAATGGTACCAAATAAAGTATTACAGCAAGAATCGTGAAATTTGGTATGTAAATTCCTCTGACCATATAGAAACGAAGTAAAATTGGATTTTTCGAAATTTGTACTTTTAAGGGACGAGCGGGACAAAAAAGGTTAAAAGTGGTACCAACTAAAGTATTACACCTAGAATCGTGAAATTTGGTATGTAAATTCCTCTGACCATATAGAAACGAAGTAAAATTGGATTTTTCGAAATTTGTACTTTTAAGGGAACAGCGGGACAGAAAGGGATAAAAATGGTGCCAAATAAAGTATTACACCTAGAATGATGAAATTTGGTATGTAAATTCCTCTGACCATGAAAAAGCGAAGAAAAATTGAATTTTTCGAAATTTGTACTTCTAAGAGGCGAGCGGGACAAAAAGGGATAAAAATGGTACCATCTAAAGTATTACACCTAGAATCGTGAAATTTGGTATGTAAATTCCTCTGACCATATAAAAGCGAAGTAAAATTTAATTTTTCGCCCTTTTAAGGGGCGAGCGGGACAAAAAGGGATAAAAATGGTACCAACTAAAGTATTACACATAGAATCGTAAAATTTGGTATGTAAATTCCTCTGACCAGTTAAAAGAGAAGTAAAATTGAATCATTCGAAATTTGGTACATACTAAAGTATTACACCTAGAATCGTGAAATTTGGTATGTAAATTTCTCTGACCATATATAAGCGAAGTAAAATTTGATTTTTCGAAAATTGTACTTTTAATGGGCGTGCGGGACAAAAAGGATAAAAATGGTACCAACAAAAGTATTACACCTAGAATCGTGAATTTTTTTATGTAAATTGCTCTGACCATATAAAAGCAAAGTAAAATTGGATTTTCGAAAATTGTACTTTTAAAGGACGTGCGAGACAAAAAGGGATAAAAATGGTACAACAAAAGTATTACACCTAGAATCGTGAAATTTGGTATGTAAATTGCTCTGACCATATGGAAACGAAGACAAATTGATTTTCGAAATTTGTATTTTTAGGGGGCGAGCAGTACAAAAAGGGATAAAAATGGTACCAACTAAAGTATTACAGATAGAATCGTGAAATTTGGTATGTAAATTCCTCTGACCATATAGTAACGAAGTGAAATTGGATTTTTCGAAATTTGTACTTTAAGGGATGTGCGGGACAAAAAGGAGTAAAAATGGTACCAACTAAAGTATTACAGCTAAAATCGTGAAATTTGGTATGTAAATTCCTCTGACCATATAGAAACGAAGTAAAATTGGATTTTTCGAATTTTGTACTTTTAAGGGGTGAGCGGGACCAAAAGGGGTAATAATGGTACCAACTAAAGTATTACAACTAGAATCGTGAAGTTTGGTATGTAAATTCCTCTGACCATATAGAAACGAAGTAAAATTGGATTTTTCGAAATTTGTACTTTTAAGGGGCGAGCGGGACAAAAAGGGATAAAAATGGTATCAACTAAAGTATTACACCTAGAATTGTGAAATTTGGTATGTAAATTCCTCTGACCATATAAAAGCGAAGTAAATTGAATTTTTCGAAATTTGGTACCTACTAAAGTATTACACCTAGAATAGTGAAATTTGGTAGTGAAATTTGGTACATATAAAAGCGAAGTAAAATTGAATTTTTCGAAATTTGTACTTTTAAGGGGCGAGCGGGACAAAAAGGGTACCAACTAAAGTATTACACCTAGAATCGTGAAATTTGGTATGTAAATTCCTCTGACCATATAAAAGCGAAGTAAAATTGAATTTTCGAAATTTGGTACCTACTAAAGTATTACACCTAGAATAGTGAAATTTGGTATGTAAATTCCTCCGACCATATAAAAGCGAAATAAGATATGATTTTTCGAAATTTGTACTTTTAAGGGGCGAGCGGGACAGAAAGGGATAAAAATGGTACCAACTAAAGTATTACACATAGAATCGTAAAATTTGGTATGTAAATTCCTCTGACCAGTTAAAAGAGAAGTAAAATTGAAGCATTCGAAATTTGGTACATACTAAAGTATTACACCTAGAATCGTGAAATTTGGTATGTAAATTTCTCTGACCATATATAAGCGAAGTAAAATTTGATTTTTCGAAAATTGTACTTTTAATGGGCGTGCGGGACAAAAAGGGATAAAAATGGTACCAACAAAAGTATTACACCTAGAATCGTGAATTTTTTTATGTAAATTGCTCTGACCATGTAAAAGCAAAGTAAAATTGGATTTTCGAAAATTGTACTTTTAAAGGGCGTGCGAGACAAAAAGGGATAAAAATGGTACCAACAAAAGTATTACACCTAGAATCGTGAAATTTGGTATGTAAATTGCTCTGACCATATAGAAACGAAGACAAATTGGATTTTTCGAAATTTGTACTTTTAAGGGAAGAGCGTGATAAAAAGGGACAAAAATTGTACCATCTAAAGTATTACAGCTCGAAACGTGAAATTTGGTATGTAAATTGCTCTGACCATAAGAAACGAAGTGAAATTGGATTTTTCGAAATTTGTACTTTTAAGGGACGAGCGGGACAAAAAGGGTAAAAATGGTACCAACTAAAGTATTACAGCTAAAATCGAGAAATTTGGTATGTAAATTCCACTGACCATATAGACGCGAAATAAAATTGGATTTTTCGAAATTTGTACTTTTAAGGGGCGTGCGGGACAAAAAGGGATAAAAATTGTACCAACTAAAGTATTACAGCTAGAATCGTGAAATTTGGTATGTAAATTCCTCTGACCATATAGAAACGAAGCAAAATTGGATTTTTCAAAATTTGTACTTTTAAGGGGTGAGCGGGACAAAAAGGGGAAATAATGGTACCAAATAAAGTATTACAGCAAGAATCGTGAAATTTGGTATGTAAATTCCTCTGACCATATAGAAACGAAGTAAAATTGGATTTTTCGAAATTTGTACTTTTAAGGGAACAGCGGGACAGAAAGGGATAAAAATGGTGCCAAATAAAGTATTACACCTAGAATGATGAAATGTGGTATGTAAATTCCTCTGACCATATAGAAACGAAGTAAAATTGGATTTTTCGAAATTTGTACTTTTAAGGGAACAGCGGGACAGAAAGGGATAAAAATGGTACCATCTAAAGTATTACACCTAGAATCGTGAAATTTGGTATGTAAATTCCTCTGACCATATAAAAGCGAAGTAAAATTTAATTTTTCGAAATTTGGTACATACTAAAGTGTTACACCTAGAATAGTGAAATTTGGTATGTAAATTCCTCTGACCATATAAAAGCGAAGTAAAATTGGATTTTTCGAAATTTGTACTTTTAAGGGACGAGCGGGACAAAAAGCGATACAAATGGTACCAACTAAAGTATTACACCTAGAATCGTGAAATTTCGTATGTAAATTCCTCTGACCACATAAAAGAGAGGTAATATTGGATTTTCCGAAAATTGTACTTTTAAGGGGCGAGCGGGACAATATGGGATAAAAATGGTACCGACTAAAGTATTACAGCAAGAATAGTGAAATTTGGAATGTAAATTCATCTGACCATATAGAAACGAAGTAAAATTGGATTTTTCGAAATTTGTACTTTTAAGGGGTGAGCGGGACAAAAAGGGGTAATAATGGTACCAACTAAAGTATTACAGCTAGAATCGTGAAGTTTGGTATGTAAATTCCTCTGACCATATAGAAACGAAGTAAAATTGGATTTTTCGAAATTTGTACTTTTAAGGGGCGAGCGGGACAAAAAGGGATAAAAATGGTATCAACTAAAGTATTACACCTAGAATTGTGAAATTTGGTATGTAAATTCCTCTGACCATATAAAAGCGAAGTAAAATTAATTTTTTCGAAATTTGGTACCTACTAAAGTATTACACCTAGAATAGTGAAATTTGGTATGTAAATTCCTCCGACCATATAAAAGCGAAATAAGATATAATATTTCGAAATTTGTACTTTTAAGGGGCGAGCGGGACAGAAAGGGATAAAAATGGTATCAACTAAAGTATTACACCTAGAATCGTGAAATTTGGTATGTAAATTCCTCTGACCATATAAAAGCGAAGTAAAATTGAATTTTTCGAAATTTGGTACCTACTAAAGTATTACACCTAGAATAGTGAAACTTGGTATGTAAATTCCTCCGACCATATAAAAGCGAAGTAAAATTGATTTTTCGAAATTTGTACTTTTAAGGGGCGAGCGGGACAAAAAGGGTACCAACTAAAGTATTACACCTAGAATCGTGAAATTTGGTATGTGAATTCCTCTGACCATATAAAAGCGAAGTAAAATTGAATTTTTCGAAATTTGGTACCTACTAAAGTATTACACCTAGAATAGTGAAATTTGGTATGTAAATTCCTCCGACCATATAAAAGCGAAATAAGATATGATTTTTCGAAATTTGTACTTTTAAGGGGCGAGCGGGACAGAAAGGGATAAAAATGGTACCAACTAAAGTATTACACATAGAATCGTAATATTTGGTATGTAAATTCCTCTGACCAGTTAAAAGAGAAGTAAAATTGAATCATTCGAAATTTGGTACATATTAAAGTATTACACCTAGAATCGTGAAATTTTGTATGTAAATTTCTCTGACCATATATAAGCGAAGTAAAATTTGATTTTTCGAAAATTGTACTTTTAATGGGCGTGCGGGACAAAAAGGGATAAAAATGGTACCAACAAAAGTATTACACCTAGAATCGTGAATTTTTTTATGTAAATTGCTCTGACCATATAAAAGCAAAGTAAAATTGGATTTTTCGAAAATTGTACTTTTAAAGGGCGTGCGAGACAAAAAGGGATAAAAATGGTACCAACAAAAGTATTACACCTAGAATCGTGAAATTTGGTATGTAAATTGCTCTGACCATATAGAAACGAAGACAAATTGGATTTTTCGAAATTTGTACTTTTAAGGGAAGAGCGTGAGAAAAAGGGACAAAAATTGTACCATCTAAAGTATTACAGCTCGAAACGTGAAATTTGGTATGTAAATTGCTCTGACCATATAGAAACGAAGTGAAATTGGATTTTTCGAAATTTGTACTTTTAAGGGACGAGCGGGACAAAAAGGGGTAAAAATGGTACCAACTAAAGTATTACAGCTAAAATCGAGAAATTTGGTATGTAAATTCCACTGACCATATAGAAACGAAATAAAATTGGATTTTTCGAAATTTGTACTTTTAAGGGGCGTGCGGGACAAAAAGGGATAAAAATTGTACCAACTAAAGTATTACAGCTAGAATCGTGAAATTTGGTATGTAAATTCCTCTGACCATATAGAAACGAAGTAAAATTGGATTTTTCGAAATTTGTACTTTTAAGGGAACAGCGGGACAGAAAGGGATAAAAATGGTGCCAAATAAAGTATTACACCTAGAATGATGAAATTTGGTATGTAAATTCCTCTGACCATGAAAAAGCGAAGAAAAATTGAATTTTTCGAAATTTGTACTTCTAAGAGGCGAGCGGGACAAAAAGGGATAAAAATGGTACCATCTAAAGTATTACACCTAGAATCGTGAAATTTGGTATGTAAATTCCTCTGACCATATAAAAGCGAAGTAAAATTTAATTTTTCGCCCTTTTAAGGGGCGAGCGGGACAAAAAGGGATAAAAATGGTACCAACTAAAGTATTACACATAGAATCGTAAAATTTGGTATGTAAATTCCTCTGACCAGTTAAAAGAGAAGTAAAATTGAATCATTCGAAATTTGGTACATACTAAAGTATTACACCTAGAATCGTGAAATTTGGTATGTAAATTTCTCTGACCATATATAAGCGAAGTAAAATTTGATTTTTCGAAAATTGTACTTTTAATGGGCGTGCGGGATAAAAATGGTACCAACAAAAGTATTACACCTAGAATCGTGAATTTTTTATGTAAATTGCTCTGACCATATAAAAGCAAAGTAAAATTGGATTTTTCGAAAATTGTACTTTTAAAGGGCGTGAGAGACAAAAAGGGATAAAAATGGTACCAACTAAAGTATTACAGATAGAATCGTGAAATTTGGTATGTAAATTCCTCTGACCATATAGTAACGAAGTGAAATTGGATTTTTCGAAATTTGTACTTTAAGGGATGTGCGGGACAAAAAGGAGTAAAAATGGTACCAACTAAAGTATTACAGCTAAAATCGTGAAATTTGGTATGTAAATTCCTCTGACCATATAGAAACGAAGTAAAATTGGATTTTTCGAATTTTGTACTTTTAAGGGGTGAGCGGGACCAAAAGGGGTAATAATGGTACCAACTAAAGTATTACAACTAGAATCGTGAAGTTTGGTATGTAAATTCCTCTGACCATATAGAAACGAAGTAAAATTGGATTTTTCGAAATTTGTACTTTTAAGGGGCGAGCGGGACAAAAAGGGATAAAAATGGTATCAACTAAAGTATTACACCTAGAATTGTGAAATTTGGTATGTAAATTCCTCTGACCATATAAAAGCGAAGTAAAATTGAATTTTTCGAAATTTGGTACCTACTAAAGTATTACACCTAGAATAGTGAAATTTGGTATGTAAATTCCTCCGACCATATAAAAGCGAAGTAAAATTGAATTTTTCGAAATTTGTACTTTTAAGGGGCGAGCGGGACAAAAAGGGTACCAACTAAAGTATTACACCTAGAATCGTGAAATTTGGTATGTAAATTCCTCTGACCATATAAAAGCGAAGTAAAATTGAATTTTTCGAAATTTGGTACCTACTAAAGTATTACACCTAGAATAGTGAAATTTGGTATGTAAATTCCTCCGACCATATAAAAGCGAAATAAGATATGATTTTTCGAAATTTGTACTTTTAAGGGGCGAGCGGGACAGAAAGGGATAAAAATGGTACCAACTAAAGTATTACACATAGAATCGTAAAATTTGGTATGTAAATTCCTCTGACCAGTTAAAAGAGAAGTAAAATTGAATCATTCGAAATTTGGTACATACTAAAGTATTACACCTAGAATCGTGAAATTTGGTATGTAAATTTCTCTGACCATATATAAGCGAAGTAAAATTTGATTTTTCGAAAATTGTACTTTTAATGGGCGTGCGGGACAAAAAGGGATAAAAATGGTACCAACAAAAGTATTACACCTAGAATCGTGAATTTTTTTATGTAAATTGCTCTGACCATGTAAAAGCAAAGTAAAATTGGATTTTTCGAAAATTGTACTTTTAAAGGGCGTGCGAGACAAAAAGGGATAAAAATGGTACCAACAAAAGTATTACACCTAGAATCGTGAAATTTGGTATGTAAATTGCTCTGACCATATAGAAACGAAGACAAATTGGATTTTTCGAAATTTGTACTTTTAAGGGAAGAGCGTGATAAAAAGGGACAAAAATTGTACCATCTAAAGTATTACAGCTCGAAACGTGAAATTTGGTATGTAAATTGCTCTGACCATATAGAAACGAAGTGAAATTGGATTTTTCGAAATTTGTACTTTTAAGGGACGAGCGGGACAAAAAGGGGTAAAAATGGTACGAACTAAAGTATTACAGCTAAAATCGAGAAATTTGGTATGTAAATTCCACTGACCATATAGACGCGAAATAAAATTGGATTTTTCGAAATTTGTACTTTTAAGGGGCGTGCGGGACAAAAAGGGATAAAAATTGTACCAACTAAAGTATTACAGCTAGAATCGTGAAATTTGGTATGTAAATTCCTCTGACCATATAGAAACGAAGCAAAATTGGATTTTTCAAAATTTGTACTTTTAAGGGGTGAGCGGGACAAAAAGGGGAAATAATGGTACCAAATAAAGTATTACAGCAAGAATCGTGAAATTTGGTATGTAAATTCCTCTGACCATATAGAAACGAAGTAAAATTGGATTTTTCGAAATTTGTACTTTTAAGGGAACAGCGGGACAGAAAGGGATAAAAATGGTGCCAAATAAAGTATTACACCTAGAATGATGAAATGTGGTATGTAAATTCCTCTGACCATATAGAAACGAAGTAAAATTGGATTTTTCGAAATTTGTACTTTTAAGGGAACAGCGGGACAGAAAGGGATAAAAATGGTACCATCTAAAGTATTACACCTAGAATCGTGAAATTTGGTATGTAAATTCCTCTGACCATATAAAAGCGAAGTAAAATTTAATTTTTCGAAATTTGGTACATACTAAAGTGTTACACCTAGAATAGTGAAATTTGGTATGTAAATTCCTCTGACCATATAAAAGCGAAGTAAAATTGGATTTTTCGAAATTTGCACTTTTAAGGGACGAGCGGGACAAAAAGCGATACAAATGGTACCAACTAAAGTATTACACCTAGAATCGTGAAATTTCGTATGAAAATTCCTCTGACCACATAAAAGAGAGGTAATATTGGATTTTCCGAAAATTGTACTTTTAAGGGGCGAGCGGGACAATATGGGATAAAAATGGTACCGACTAAAGTATTACAGCAAGAATAGTGAAATTTGGAATGTAAATTCATCTGACCATATAGAAACGAAGTAAAATTGGATTTTTCGAAATTTGTACTTTTAAGGGGTGAGCGGGACAAAAAGGGGTAATAATGGTACCAACTAAAGTATTACAGCTAGAATCGTGAAGTTTGGTATGTAAATTCCTCTGACCATATAGAAACGAAGTAAAATTGGATTTTTCGAAATTTGTACTTTTAAGGGGCGAGCGGGACAAAAAGGGATAAAAATGGTATCAACTAAAGTATTACACCTAGAATTGTGAAATTTGGTATGTAAATTCCTCTGACCATATAAAAGCGAAGTAAAATTGAATATTTCGAAATTTGGTACCTACTAAAGTATTACACCTAGAATAGTGAAATTTGGTATGTAAATTCCTCCGACCATATAAAAGCGAAATAAGATATAATATTTCGAAATTTGTACTTTTAAGGGGCGAGCGGGACAGAAAGGGATAAAAATGGTATCAACTAAAGTATTACACCTAGAATCGTGAAATTTGGTATGTAAATTCCTCTGACCATATAAAAGCGAAGTAAAATTGAATTTTTCGAAATTTGGTACCTACTAAAGTATTACACCTAGAATAGTGAAACTTGGTATGTAAATTCCTCCGACCATATAAAAGCGAAGTAAAATTGATTTTTCGAAATTTGTACTTTTAAGGGGCGAGCGGGACAAAAAGGGTACCAACTAAAGTATTACACCTAGAATCGTGAAATTTGGTATGTGAATTCCTCTGACCATATAAAAGCGAAGTAAAATTGAATTTTTCGAAATTTGGTACCTACTAAAGTATTACACCTAGAATAGTGAAATTTGGTATGTAAATTCCTCCGACCATATAAAAGCGAAATAAGATATGATTTTTCGAAATTTGTACTTTTAAGGGGCGAGCGGGATAGAAAGGGATAAAAATGGTACCAACTAAAGTATTACACCTAGAATCGTGAAATTTGGTATGTAAATTCCTCTGACCATATAAAAGCGAAGTAAAATTGAATTTTTCGAAATTTGGTACCTACTAAAGTATTACACCTAGAATAGTGAAACTTGGTATGTAAATTCCTCCGACCATATAAAAGCGAAGTAAAATTGATTTTTCGAAATTTGTACTTTTAAGGGGCGAGCGGGACAAAAAGGGTACCAACTAAAGTATTACACCTAGAATCGTGAAATTTGGTATGTGAATTCCTCTGACCATATAAAAGCGAAGTAAAATTGAATTTTTCGAAATTTGGTACCTACTAAAGTATTACACCTAGAATAGTGAAATTTGGTATGTAAATTCCTCCGACCATATAAAAGCGAAATAAGATATGATTTTTCGAAATTTGTACTTTAAGGGGCGAGCGGGATAGAAAGGGATAAAAATGGTACCAACTAAAGTATTACACATAAAGAGTGATTTTTTTGAGGTTAGGATTTTCATGCATTAGTATTTGACAGATCACGTGGGATTTCAGACATGGTGTCAAAGAGAAAGATGCTCAGTATGCTTTGACATTTCATCATGAATCGTCTTACAAACGAACAACGCTTGCAAATTATTGAATTTTATTATCAAAATGCGTGCTCTGTTAAGAAAGTTCATTGCGCGCTTCCATTTTATGGTCAGGTTTAATCGACCCACTGAAGCGGCTATTCGGGCTATTGTGACTAAATTTCGCACCAAATTTACATTGTTGGACATTAAACCACCAACACGCTTACGTAGAGTGCGAACTGAAGAAAATATCGCAGCTGTATCGGCCAGTGTTAATGATGACACCAATTTTCGATTCGTCGCCGTTCGCACCAATTGGGTCTCTGTTACTCAAAACGTGGAAATGCCAAAATTGGACTAAGCGGATGGACCACCTAAGACGCCAGCCGCGGGTCAACATTTAAATGAAATTATCTTCAAAAAGTAAATGTCATGGACCAATCTAACGTTTCAAATAAAGAACCGATGAGATTTTGCAAATTTTATGCGTTTTTTTTTTTTAAAAAAGTTATCAAGCTCTTAAAAAATCACCCTTTAGAATCGTAATATTTGGTATGTAAATCCTCTGACCAGTTAAAAGAGAAGTAAAATTGAATCATTCGAAATTTGGTACATATTAAAGTATTACACCTAGAATCGTGAAATTTTGTATGTAAATTTCTCTGACCATATATAAGCGAAGTAAAATTTGATTTTTCGAAAATTGTACTTTTAATGGGCGTGCGGGACAAAAAGGGATAAAAATGGTACCAACAAAAGTATTACACCTAGAATCGTGAATTTTTTTATGTAAATTGCTCTGACCATATAAAAGCAAAGTAAAATTGGATTTTTCGAAAATTGTACTTTAAAGGGCGTGCGAGACAAAAAGGGATAAAAATGGTACCAACAAAAGTATTACACCTAGAATCGTGAAATTTGGTATGTAAATTGCTCTGACCATATAGAAACGAAGACAAATTGGATTTTTCGAAATTTGTACTTTTAAGGGAAGAGCGTGATAAAAAGGGACAAAAATTGTACCATCTAAAGTATTACAGCTCGAAACGTGAAATTTGGTATGTAAATTGCTCTGACCATATAGAAACGAAGTGAAATTGGATTTTTCGAAATTTGTACTTTTAAGGGACGAGCGGGACAAAAAGGGGTAAAAATGGTACCAACTAAAGTATTACAGCTAAAATCGAGAAATTTGGTATGTAAATTCCACTGACCATATAGAAACGAAATAAAATTGGATTTTTCGAAATTTGTACTTTTAAGGGGCTGTGCGGGACAAAAGGGATAAAAATTGTACCAACTAAAGTATTACAGCTAGAATCGTGAAATTTGGTATGTAAATTCCTCTGACCATATAGAAATGAAGCAAAATTGGATTTTTCAAAATTTGTACTTTTAAGGGGTGAGCGGGACAAAAAGGGGAATAATGGTACCAATAAAGTATTACAGCAAGAATCGTGAAATTTGGTATGTAAATTCCTCTGACCATATAGAAACGAAGTAAAATTGGATTTTTCGAAATTTGTACTTTTAAGGGGCGACCGGGACAAAAAGGTTAAAAATGGTACCAACTAAAGTATTACACCTAGAATTTGGTATGTAAATTCCTCTGACCATATAGAAACGAAGTAAAATTGGATTTTTCGAAATTTGTACTTTTAAGGGAACAGCGGGACAGAAAGGATAAAAATGGTGCCAAATAAAGTATTACACCTAGAATGATGAAATTTGGTATGTAAATTCCTCTGACCATGAAAAAGCGAAGAAAAATTGAATTTTTCGAAATTTGTACTTCTAAGAGGCGAGCGGGACAAAAAGGGATAAAATGGTACCATCTAAAGTATTACACCTAGAATCGTGAAATTTGGTATGTAAATTCCTCTGACCATATAAAAGCGAAGTAAAATTTAATTTTTCGAAATTTGGTACATACTAAAGCTGTTACACCTAGAATAGTGAAATTTGGTATGTAAATTCCTCTGACCATATAAAAGCGAAGTAAAATTGGATTTTTCGAAATTTGTACTTTTAAGGGACGAGCGGGACAAAAAGCGATACAAATGGTACCAACTAAAGTATTACACCTAGAATCGTGAAGTTTCGTATGTAAATTCCTCTGACCACATAAAAGAGAGGTAATATTGGATTTTTCGAAAATTGTACTTTTAAGGGGCGAGCGGGACAATATGGGATAAAAATGGTACCGACTAAAGTATTACAGCAAGAATAGTGAAATTTGGAATGTAAATTCATCTGACCATATAGAAACGAAGTAAAATTGGATTTTTCGAAAATTGTACTTTTAAGGGGCGAGCGGGACAATATGGGATAAAAATGGTACCGACTAAAGTATTACAGCAAGAATAGTGAAATTTGGAATGTAAATTCATCTGACCATATAGAAACGAAGTAAAATTGGATTTTTCGAAATTTGTACTTTTAAGGAAAGAGCGGGACAAACAGGGACAAAAATGGTACCAACTAAAGTATTACACCTAGAATGATGAAATTTGGTATGTAAATTCCTCTGACCATGAAAAAGCGAAGAAAAATTGGATTTTTCGAAATTTGTACTTCTAAGAGGCGAGCGGGACAAAAAGGGATAAAAATGGTACCATCTAAAGTATTACACCTAGAATCGTGAAATTTGGTATGTAAATTCCTCTGACCATAAAAAAGCGAAGTAAAATTGAATTTTTCGAAATTTGAACTTTTAAGGGGCGAGCGGGACAAAAAGGGATAAAAATGGTACCAAATTAAGTATTACACCTAGAAACGTAAAATTTGGTATGTAAATTCCTCTGACCATATAAAAGCGAAGTAAAATTGAATTTTTCGAAATTTGGTACCTACTAAAGTATTACACCTAGAATAGTGAAATTTGGTATGTAAATTCCTCTGACCATATAAAAGCGAAGTAAAATATGATTTTTCGAAATTTGTACTTTTAAGGGGCGTGCGGGACAGAAAGGGATAAAAATGGTACCAACTAAATTATTACACCTAGAATGATGAAATTTGGTATGTAAATTCCTCTGACCATATAAAAGCGAAGTGAAATTGGATTTTTCGAAAATTGTACTTTTAAGGGGCGAGCGGGACAAAAAGGGATAAAAATGGTACCAACTAAAGTATTACAGCAAGAATAGTGAAATTTGGAATGTAAATTCATCTGACCATATAGAAACGAAGTAAAATTGGATTTTTCGAAATTTGTACTTTTAAGGGAAGAGCGGGACAAAAATGGTACCAACTAAAGTATTACAGCTCGAAACGTGAAATTTGGTATGTAAATTGCTCTGACCATATAGAAACGAAGTAAAATTGGATTTTTCGAAATTTGTATTTTTAGGGGGCGAGCAGTACAAAAAGGGATAAAAATGGTACCAACTAAAGTATTACAGATAGAATCGTGAAATTTGGTATGTAAATTCCTCTGACCATATAGTAACGAAGTGAAATTGGATTTTTCGAAATTTGTACTTTTAAGGGATGTGCGGGACAAAAAGGAGTAAAAATGGTACCAACAAAAGTATTACAGCTAAAATCTTGAAATTTGGTATGTAAATTCCTCTCACCATATAGAAACGAAGTAAAATTGGATTTTTCGAAATTTGTACTTTTAAGGGGCGAGCGGGACAAAAAGGGATAAAAATGGTACCAACTAAAGTATTACACCTAGAATCGAGAAATTTGGTATATAAATTCCTCTGACCATATAAAAGCGAAGTGAAATTGGATTTTTCGAAAATTGTACTTTTCAGGGGTGAGCGGGACAAAAAGGGGTAATAATGGTACCAACTAAAGTATTACAGCTAGAATCGTGAAGTTTTGTATGTAAATTCCTCTGACCATATAGAAACGAAGTAAAATTGGATTATTTCGAAATTTGTACTTTTAAGGGGCGAGCTGGACAAAAAGGGATAAAAAATGGTATCAACTAAAGTATTACACCTAGAATCGAGAAATTTGGTATGTAAATTCCTCTGACCATAAAAAAGCGAAGTAAAATTGAATTTTTCGAAATTTTTACTTTTAAGGGGCGAGCGGGACAAAAAGGAGTAAAAATGGTATCAACTAAAGTATTACACCTAGAATCGTTAAATTTGGTATGTAAATTCCTCTGACCACATAAAAGCGAAGTAAAATTGAATTTTTCGAAATTCGGTACCTACTAAAGTATTACACCTAGAATAGTGAAATTTGGTATGTAAATTCCTCCGACCATATAAAAGCGAAGTAAAATTGATTTTTCGAAATTTGTACTTTTAAGGGGCGAGCGGGACAAAAAGGGTACCAACTAAAGTATTACACCTAGAATCGTGAAATTTGGTATGTGAATTCCTCTGACCATATAAAAGCGAAGTAAAATTGAATTTTTCGAAATTTGGTACCTACTAAAGTATTACACCTAGAATAGTGAAATTTGGTATGTAAATTCCTCCGACCATATAAAAGCGAAATAAGATATGATTTTTCGAAATTTGTACTTTTAAGGGGCGAGCGGGACAGAAAGGGATAAAAATGGTACCAACTAAAGTATTACACATAGAATCGTAATATTTGGTATGTAAATTCCTCTGACCAGTTAAAAGAGAAGTAAAATTGAATCATTCGAAATTTGGTACATATTAAAGTATTACACCTAGAACCGTGAAATTTTGTATGTAAATTTCTCTGACCATATATAAGCGAAGTAAAATTTGATTTTTCGAAAATTGTACTTTTAATGGGCGTGCGGGACAAAAAGGGATAAAAATGGTACCAACAAAAGTATTACACCTAGAATCGTGAATTTTTTTATGTAAATTGCTCTGACCATATAAAAGCAAAGTAAAATTGGATTTTTCGAAAATTGTACTTTTAAAGGGCGTGCGAGACAAAAAGGGATAAAAATGGTACCAACAAAAGTATTACACCTAGAATCGTGAAATTTGGTATGTAAATTGCTCTGAC
The DNA here is from genome assembly GCA_947397865.1 of Polietes domitor. Classification (NCBI taxonomy): domain Eukaryota; kingdom Metazoa; phylum Arthropoda; class Insecta; order Diptera; family Muscidae; genus Polietes; species Polietes domitor. Next base: position 91,634,982 of record OX377618.1, on the reverse strand, counting down.
CATATAGAAACGAAGACAAATTGGATTTTTCGAAATTTGTACTTTTAAGGGAAGAGCGTGATAAAAAGGGCCAAAATTGTACCATCTAAAGTATTACAGCTCGAAACGTGAAATTTGGTATGTAAATTGCTCTGACCATATAGAAACGAAGTGAAATTGGATTTTTCGAAATTTGTACTTTTAAGGGACGAGCGGGACAAAAAGGGGTAAAAATGGTACCAACTAAAGTATTACAGCTAAAATCGAGAAATTTGGTATGTAAATTCCACTGACCATATAGAAACGAAATAAAATTGGATTTTTCGAAATTTGTACTTTTAAGGGGCGTGCGGGACGAAAAGGGATAAAAATTGTACCAACTAAAGTATTACAGCTAGAATCGTGAAATTTGGTATGTAAATTCCTCTGACCATATAGAAACGAAGTAAAATTGGATTTTTCAAAATTTGTACTTTTAAGGGGTGAGCGGGACAAAAAGGGGAAATAATGGTACCAAATAAAGTATTACAGCAAGAATCGTGAAATTTGGTATGTAAATTCCTCTGACCATATAGAAACGAAGTAAAATTGGATTTTTCGTAATTTGTACTTTTAAGGGGCGAGCGGGACAAAAAAGGTTAAAAATGGTACCAACTAAAGTATTACACCTAGAATCGTGAAATTTGGTATGTAAATTCCTCTGACCATATAGAAACGAAGTAAAATTGGATTTTTCGAAATTTGTACTTTTAAGGGAACAGCGGGACAGAAAGGGATAAAAATGGTGCCAAATAAAGTATTACACCTAGAATGATGAAATTTGGTATGTAAATTCCTCTGACCATGAAAAAGCGAAGAAAAATTGAATTTTTCGAAATTTGTACTTCTAAGAGGCGAGCGGGACAAAAAGGGATAAAAATGGTACCATCTAAAGTATTACACCTAGAATCGTGAAATTTGGTATGTAAATTCCTCTGACCATATAAAAGCGAAGTAAAATTGGATTTTTCGAAATTTGTACTTTTAAGGGACGAGCGGGACAAAAAGCGATACAAATGGTACCAACTAAAGTATTACACCTAGAATCGTGAAATTTCGTATGTAAATTCCTCTGACCACATAAAAGAGAGGTAATATTGGATTTTTCGAAAATTGTACTTTTAAGGGGCGAGCGGGACAATATGGGATAAAAATGGTACCGACTAAAGTATTACAGCAAGAATAGTGAAATTTGGAATGTAAATTCATCTGACCATATAGAAACGAAGTAAAATTGGATTATTCGAAATTTGTACTTTTAAGGAAAGAGCGGGACAAATAGGGACAAAAATGGTACCAACTAAAGTATTACACCTAGAATCGTGAAATTTGGTATGTAAATTCCTCTGACCACATAAAAGCGAAGTAAAATTGGATTTTTCGAAATTTGTACTTTTAAGGGCCGAGCGGGACAAAAAGGGATAAAAATGGTACCAACTAAAGTATTACAGCTCGAATCGAGAAATATGGTATGTAAATTCCTCTGACCATATAGAAACGAAGTAAAATTGGATTTTTCGAAAATTGTACTTTTAAGGGGCGTGCGGGACAGAAAGGGATAAAAATGGTACCAACTAAATTATTACACCTAGAATGATGAAATTTGGTATGTAAATTCCTCTGACCATATAAAAGCGAAGTGAAATTGGATTTTTCGAAAATTGTACTTTTAAGGGGCGAGCGGGACAAAAAGGGATAAAAATGGTACCAACTAAAGTATTACAGCAAGAATAGTGAAATTGGGAATGTAAATTCATCTGACCATATAGAAACGAAGTAAAATTGGATTTTTCGAAATTTGTACTTTTAAGGGAAGAGCGGGACAAAAATGGTACCAACTAAAGTATTACAGCTCGAAACGTGAAATTTGGTATGTAAATTGCTCTGACCATATAGAAACGAAGTAAAATTGGATTTTTCGAAATTTGTATTTTTAGGGGGCGAGCAGTACAAAATGGGATAAAAATGGTACCAACTAAAGTATTACAGATAGAATCGTGAAATTTGGTATGTAAATTCCTCTGACCATATAGAAACGAAGTAAAATTGGATTTTTCGAAATTTGTACTTTTAAGGGGCGAGCGGGACAAAAAGGGATAAAAATGGTACCAACTAAAGTATTACACCTAGAATCGAGAAATTTGGTATGTAAATTCCTCTGACCATATAAAAGCGAAGTGAAATTGGATTTTTCGAAAATTGTACTTTTAAGGGGTGAGCGGGACAAAAAGGGGTAATAATGGTACCAACCAAAGTATTACAGCTAGAATCGTGAAGTTTTGTATGTAAATTCCTCTGACCATATAGAAACGAAGTAAAATTGGATTTTTCGAAATTTGTACTTTTAAGGGGCGAGCTGGACAAAAAGGGATAAAAAATGGTATCAACTAAAGTATTACACCTAGAATCGTGAAATTTGGTATGTAAATTCCTCTGACCATAAAAAAGCGAAGTAAAATTGAATTTTTCGAAATTTGTACTTTTAAGGGGCGATCGGGACAAAAAGGGTACCAACTAAAGTATTACACCTAGAATCGTGAAATTTGGTATGTAAATTCCTCTGACCATATAAAAGCGAAGTAAAATTGAATTTTTTGAAATTTGGTACCTACTAAAGTATTACACCTAGAATAGTGAAATTTGGTATGTAAATTCCTCTGACCATATAAAAGCGAAGTAAGATATGATTTTTCGAAATTTGTACTTTTAAAGGGCGAGCGGGACAGAAATGGATAAAAATGGTACCAACTAAAGTATTACACATAGAATCGTGAAATTTGGTATGTAAATTCCTCTGACCATATAAAATCGAAGTAAAATAGGATTTTTCGAAATTTTTACTTTTAAGGGGCGAGCGGGACAAAAAGGGATAAAAATGGTATCAACTAAAGTATTACACCTAGAATCGTTAAATTTGGTATGTAAATTCCTCTGACCACATAAAAGCGAATTAATATTGGATTTTTCGAAAATTGTACTTTTAAGGCGCGTGTGGGACAGAAAGGGACAAAAATGGTACCAACTAAAGTATTACACCTAGAATCGTGAAATTTGGTATGTAAATTTCTCTGACCATAAAAAAGCGAAGTAAAATTAAGTTTTTCGAAATTTGTACTTTTAAGGGGTGAGCGGGACAAAAAGGGATAAAAATGGTACCAACAAAAGTTTACACCTAGAATAGTGAAATTTGGTATGTAAATTCCTCTGACCATATAAAAGCGAAGTAAAATTGGATTTTTCGAAATTTGTACTTTTAAGGGACGAGCGGGACACAAAGGGATACAAATGGTACCAACTAAAGTATTACACCTAGAATCGTGAAATTTCGTATGTAAATTCCTCTGACCACATTAAAGAGAGGTAATATTGGATTTTTCGAAAATTGTACTTTTAAGGCGCGTGCGGGACAGAAAGGGACAAAAATGGTACCAACTAAAGTATTACACCTACAATCGTGAAATTTGGTATGTAAATTTCTCTGACCATATATAAGCGAAGTAAAATTTGATTTTTCGAAAATTGTACTTTTAATGGGCGTGCGGGACAAAAAGGGATAAAAATGGTACCAACAAAAGTATTACACCTAGCATTGTGATTTTTTTATGCAAATTGCTCTGACCATATAAAAGCAAAGTAAAATTGGATTTTTCGAAAATTGTACTTTTAAAGGGCTTGCGGGACAAAAAGGGATAAAAATGGTACCAACTAAAATATTACACCTAGAATCGTGAAATTTGGTATGTAAATTCCTTTGACCATATAAAAGCAAAGTAATATTGGATATTTCGAAAATTGTGCTTTTAATGGGCGTGCGAGACAGAAAGGGATAAAAATGGTACCAACAAAAGTATTACACCTAGAATCGTAAAATTTGGTATGTAAATTGCTCTGACCATATAGAAACGAAGACAAATTGGATTTTTCGAAATTTGTACTTTTAAGGAAGAGCGTGATAAAAAGGGACAAAAATGGTACCAACTAAAGTATTACAGCTCGAAACGTGAAATTTGGTATGTAAATTGCTCTGACCATATAGAAACGAAGTAAAATTGGATTTTTCGAAATTTTTACTTTTAAGGGACGAGCGGGACAAAAAGGGGTGGTACCAACTAAAGTATTACAGCTAAAATCGAGAAATTTGGTATGTAAATTCCACTGACCATATAGAAACGAAATAAAATTGGATTTTTCGAAATTTGTACTTTTAAGGGGCGTGCGGGACAAAAAGGGATAAATATTGTACCAACTAAAGTATTACAGCTAGAATCGTGAAATTTGGTATGTAAATTCCTCTGACCATACAGACACGAAGTAAAATTGGATTTTTCAAAATTTATACTTTTAAGGGGTGAGCGGGACAAAAAGGGGAAATAATGGTACCAACTAAAGTATTACACCTAGAATGATGAAATTTGGTACGTAAATTTCTCTGACCATATATAAGCGAAGTAATATTGGATTTTTCGAAAATTGTACTTTTAAAGGGCGTGCGAGACAAAAAGGGATAAAAATGGTACCAACAAAAGTATTACACCTAGAATCGTGAAATTCGGTATGTAAATTGCTCTGACCATATAGAAACGAAGACAAATTGGATTTTTCGAAATTTGTACTTTTAAGGGAAGAGCGTGATAAAAAGGGACAAAAATTGTACCAACTAAAGTATTACAGCTCGAAACGTGAAATTTGGTATGTAAATTGCTCTGACCATAAAGAAATGAAGTGAAATTGGATTTTCGAAATTTGTACTTTTAAGGGACGAGCGGGACAAAAAGGGGTAATAATGGTACCAACTAAAGTATTACACCTAGAATCGAGAAATTTGGTATGTAAATTCCTCTGACCATATAGAAACGAAGTAAAATTGGATTTTTCGAAATTTGTACTTTTAAGGGATGTGCGGGACAAAAAGGAGTAAAAATGGTACCAACTAAAGTATTACAGCTAAAATCGTGAAATTTGGTATGTAAATTCCTCTGACCATATAGAAATGAAATAAAATTGGATTTTTCGAAAATTGTACTTTTAAGGGGCGTGCGGGACAGAAAGGGATAAAAATGGTACCAACTAAAGTATTACACCTAGAATGATGAAATTTGGAATGTAAATTCCTCTGACCATATAAAAGCGAAGTGAAATAGGATTTTTCGAAAATTGTACTTTTAAGGGGTGAGCGGGACAAAAAGGGGTAATAATGGTACCAACTAAAGTATTACAGCTAGAATCGTGAAGTTTGGTATGTAAATTCCTCTGACCATATAGAAACGAAGTAAAATTGGATTTTTCGAAATTTGTACTTTTAAGGGGCGAGCGGGACAAAAAGGGTACCAACTAAAGTATTACACCTAGAATAGTGAAATTTGGTATGTAAATTCCTCTGACCATATAAAAGCGAAGTAAAATTGAATTTTTCGAAATTTGGTACCTACTAAAGTATTACACCTAGAATAGTGAAATTTGGTATGTAAATTCCTCTGACCATATAAAAGCGAAGTAAGGTATGATTTTTCGAAATTTGTACTTTTAAGGGGCGAGCGGGACAGAAAGGGATAAAAATGGTACCAACTAAAGTATTACACATAGAATCGTGAAATTTGGTATGTAAATTCCGCTGACCAGTTAAAAGCGAAGTAAAATTGAATCTTTCGAAATTTGGTACATACTAAAGTATTACACCTAGAATCGTGAAATTTGGTATGTAAATTCCTCTGACCATATAAAATCGAAGTAAAATTGGATTTTTCGAAATTTTTACTTTTAAGGGGTGAGCGGGACAAAAAGGGGTAATAATGGTACCAACTAAAGTATTACACCTAGAATCGAGAAATTTGGTATGTAAATTCCTCTGACCACATAAAAGCGAAGTAATATTGGATTTTTCGAAAATTGTACTTTTAAGGCGCGTGTGGGACAGAAAGGGACAAAAATGGTACCAACTAAAGTATTACACCTAGAATCGTGAAATTTGGTATGTAAATTTCTCTGACCATAAAAAAGCGAAGTAAAATTAAGTTTTTCGAAATTTGTACTTTTAAGGGGTGAGCGGGACAAAAAGGGGTAAAAATGTTACCAACAAAAGTATTACACCTAGAATGGTGAAATTTGGTATGTAAATTCCTCTGGCCATATAAAAGCGAAGTAAAATTGGATTTTTCGAAAATTGTACTTTTAATGGGCGTGCGAGACAAAAAGGGATAAAAATGGTACCAACTAAAGTATTACACCTACAATCGTGAAATTTGGTATGTAAATTTCTCTGACCATATATAAGCAAAGTAATATTGGATATTTCGAAAATTGTACTTTTAAGGGAAGAGCGGGACAAAAAGGGACAAAAATGGTACCAACTAAAGTATTACACCTAGAATCGTGAAATTTCGTATGTAAATTCCTCTGACCACATTAAAGATTTTTCGAAAATTCTACTTTTAAGGCGCGTGCGGGACAGAAAGGGACAAAAATGGTACCAACTAAAGTATTACACCTACAATCGTGAAATTTGGTATGTAAATTTCTCTGACCATATATAAGCAAAGTAATATTGGATATTTCGAAAATTGTACTTTTAATGGGCGTGCGAGACAAAAAGGGATAAAAATGGTACCAACAAAAGTATTACACCTAGAATCGTGAAATTTGGTATGTAAATTGCTCTGACCATATAGAAACGAAGTAAAATTGGATTTTTCGAAATTTGTACTTTTAAGGGAAGAGCGGGACAAAAAGGGACAAAAATGGTACCAACTAAAGTATTACAGCTCGAAACGTGAAATTTGGTATGTAAATTGCTCTGGCCATATAGAAACGAAGTAAAATTTGATTTTTCGAAATTTGTATTTTTAGGGGGCGAGCAGTACAAAAAGGGATAAAAATGGTACCAACTAAAGTATTACAGATAGAATCGTGAATTTTGGTATGTAAATTCCTCTGACCATATAGTAACGAAGTGAAATTGGATTTTTCGAAATTTGTACTTTTAAGGGGCGAGCGGGACAAAAAGGGATAAAAGTGGTATCAACTAAAGTATTACACATAGAATCGTGAAATTTGGTATGTAAATTCCTCTGACCATAAAAAAGCGAAGTAAAATTGAATTTTTCAAAATTTGTACATTTAAGGGGCGAGCGGGACAAAAAGGGTACCAACTAAAGTATTACACCTAGAATCGTGAAATTTGGTATGTAAATTCCTCTGACCATATAAAAGCGAAGTAAAATTGAATTTTTCGAAATTTGGTACCTACTAAAGTATAGTGAAATAGTGAAATTTGGTATGTAAATTCCTCCGACCATATAAAAGCGAAGTAAGATATGATTTTTCGAAATTTGTACTTTTAAGGGACGAGCGGGACAGAAAGGGATAAAAATGGTACCAACTAAAGTATTACACATAGAATCGTGAAATTTGGTATGTAAATTCCTCTGACCAGTTAAAAGAGAAGTAAAATTGAATCATTCGAAATTTGGTACATACTAAAGTATTACACCTAGAATCGTGAAATTTGGTATGTAAATTTCTCTGACCATATATAAGCGAAGTAAAATTTGATTTTTCGAAAATTGTACTTTTAAAGGGCGTGCGGGACAAAAAGGGATAAAAATGGTACAAACAAAAGTATTACACCTAGAATCGTGAATTTTTTTTATGTAAATTGCTCTGACCATATAAAAGCAAAGTAAAATTGGATTTTTCGAAAATTGTACTTTAAAAGGGCGTGCGAGACAAAAAGGGATAAAAATGGTACCAACAAAAGTATTACACCTAGAATCGTGAAATTTGGTATATAAATTGCTCTGACCATATAGAAACGAAGACAAATTGGATTTTTCGAAATTTGTACCTTTAAGGGAAGAGCGGGATAAAAAGGGACAAAAATTGTACCAACTAAAGTATTACAGCTCGAAACGTGAAATTAGGTATGTAAATTGCTCTGACCATATAGAAACGAAGTGAAATTGGATTTTTCGAAATTTGTACTTTTAAGGGACGAGCGGGACAAAAAGGGGTAAAAATGGTACCAACTAAAGTATTACAGCTAAAATCGAGAAATTCGGTATGTAAATTCCACTGACCATATAGAAACGAAATAAAATTGGATTTTTCGAAATTTGTACTTTTAATGGGCGTGCGGGACAAAAAGGGATAAAAATGGTACCAACTAAAATATTACACCTAGAATCGTGAAATTTGGTATGTAAATTCCTTTGACCATATAAAAGCAAAGTAAAATTGGATTTTTCGAAAATTGTACTTTTAAAGGGCTTGCGGGACAAAAAGGGATAAAAATGGTACCAACTAAAATATTACACCTAGAATCGTGAAATTTGGTATGTAAATTCCTTTGACCATATAAAAGCAAAGTAATATTGGATATTTCGAAAATTGTGCTTTTAATGGGCGTGCGAGACAGAAAGGGATAAAAATGGTACCAACAAAAGTATTACACCTAGAATCGTAAAATTTGGTATGTAAATTGCTCTGACCATATAGAAACGAAGACAAATTGGATTTTTCGAAATTTGTACTTTTAAGGGAAGAGCGTGATAAAAAGGGACAAAAATGGTACCAACTAAAGTATTACAGCTCGAAACGTGAAATTTGGTATGTAAATTGCTCTGACCATATAGAAACGAAGTAAAATTGGATTTTTCGAAATTTTTACTTTTAAGGGACGAGCGGGACAAAAAGGGGAGGTACCAACTAAAGTATTACAGCTAAAATCGAGAAATTTGGTATGTAAATTCCACTGACCATATAGAAACGAAATAAAATTGGATTTTTCGAAATTTGTACTTTTAAGGGGCGTGCGGGACAAAAAGGGATAAATATTGTACCAACTAAAGTATTACAGCTAGAATCGTGAAATTTGGTATGTAAATTCCTCTGACCATACAGACACGAAGTAAAATTGGATTTTTCAAAATTTATACTTTTAAGGGGTGAGCGGGACAAAAAGGGGAAATAATGGTACCAACTAAAGTATTACACCTAGAATGATGAAATTTGGTACGTAAATTTCTCTGACCATATATAAGCGAAGTAATATTGGATTTTTCGAAAATTGTACTTTTAAAGGACGTGCGAGACAAAAAGGGATAAAAATGGTACCAACAAAAGTATTACACCTAGAATCGTGAAATTCGGTATGTAAATTGCTCTGACCATATAGAAACGAAGACAAATTGGACTTTTCGAAATTTGTACTTTTAAGGGAAGAGCGTGATAAAAAGGGACAAAAATTGTACCAACTAAAGTATTACAGCTCGAAACGTGAAATTTGGTATGTAAATTGCTCTGACCATATAGAAATGAAGTGAAATTGGATTTTTCGAAATTTGTACTTTTAAGGGACGAGCGGGACAAAAAGGGGTAATAATGGTACCAACTAAAGTATTACACCTAGAATCGAGAAATTTGGTATGTAAATTCCTCTGACCATATAGAAACGAAGTAAAATTGGATTTTTCGAAATTTGTACTTTTAAGGGATGTGCGGGACAAAAAGGAGTAAAAATGGTACCAACTAAAGTATTACAGCTAAAATCGTGAAATTTGGTATGTAAATTCCTCTGACCATATAGAAATGAAATAAAATTGGATTTTTCGAAAATTGTACTTTTAAGGGGCGTGCGGGACAGAAAGGGATAAAAATGGTACCAACTAAAGTATTACACCTAGAATGATGAAATTTGGAATGTAAATTCCTCTGACCATATAAAAGCGAAGTGAAATAGGATTTTTCGAAAATTGTACTTTTAAGGGGTGAGCGGGACAAAAAGGGGTAATAATGGTACCAACTAAAGTATTACAGCTAGAATCGTGAAGTTTGGTATGTAAATTCCTCTGACCATATAGAAACGAAGTAAAATTGGATTTTTCGAAATTTGTACTTTTAAGGGGCGAGCGGGACAAAAAGGGTACCAACTAAAGTATTACACCTAGAATAGTGAAATTTGGTATGTAAATTCCTCTGACCATATAAAAGCGAAGTAAAATTGAATTTTTCGAAATTTGGTACCTACTAAAGTATTACACCTAGAATAGTGAAATTTGGTATGTAAATTCCTCTGACCATATAAAAGCGAAGTAAGGTATGATTTTTCGAAATTTGTACTTTTAAGAGGCGAGCGGGACAGAAAGGGATAAAAATGGTACCAACTAAAGTATTACACATAGAATCGTGAAATTTGGTATGTAAATTCCTCTGACCAGTTAAAAGCGAAGTAAAATTGAATCTTTCGAAATTTGGTACATACTAAAGTATTACACCTAGAATCGTGAAATTTGGTATGTAAATTCCTCTGACCATATAAAATCGAAGTAAAATTGGATTTTTCGAAATTTTTACTTTTAAGGGGTGAGCGGGACAAAAAGGGGTAATAATGGTACCAACTAAAGTATTACACCTAGAATCGAGAAATTTGGTATGTAAATTCCTCTGACCACATAAAAGCGAAGTAATATTGGATTTTTCGAAAATTGTACTTTTAAGGCGCGTGTGGGACAGAAAGGGACAAAAATGGTACCAACTAAAGTATTACACCTAGAATCGTGAAATTTGGTATGTAAATTTCTCTGACCATAAAAAAGCGAAGTAAAATTAAGTTTTTCGAAATTTGTACTTTTAAGGGGTGAGCGGGACAAAAAGGGGTAAAAATGTTACCAACAAAAGTATTACACCTAGAATGGTGAAATTTGGTATGTAAATTCCTCTGGCCATATAAAAGCGAAGTAAAATTGGATTTTTCGAAATTTGTACTTTTAAGAGACGAGCGGGACAAAAAGGGATACAAATGGTACCAACTAAAGTATTACACCTAGAATCGTGAAATTTCGTATGTAAATTCCTCTGACCACATTAAAGATTTTTCGAAAATTCTACTTTTAAGGCGCGTGCGGGACAGAAAGGGACAAAAATGGTACCAACTAAAGTATTACACCTACAATCGTGAAATTTGGTATGTAAATTTCTCTGACCATATATAAGCAAAGTAATATTGGATATTTCGAAAATTGTACTTTTAATGGGCGTGCGAGACAAAAAGGGATAAAAATGGTACCAACAAAAGTATTACACCTAGAATCGTGAAATTTGGTATGTAAATTGCTCTGACCATATAGAAACGAAGTAAAATTGGATTTTTCGAAATTTGTACTTTTAAGGGAAGAGCGGGCCAAAAAGGGACAAAAATGGTACCAACTAAAGTATTACAGCTCGAAACGTGAAATTTGGTATGTAAATTGCTCTGGCCATATAGAAACGAAGTAAAATTTGATTTTTCGAAATTTGTATTTTTAGGGGGCGAGCAGTGCAAAAAGGGATAAAAATGGTACCAACTAAAGTATTACAGATAGAATCGTGAATTTTGGTATGTAAATTCCTCTGACCATATAGTAACGAAGTGAAATTGGATTTTTCGAAATTTGTACTTTTAAGGGGCGAGCGGGACAAAAAGGGATAAAAGTGGTATCAACTAAAGTATTACACATAGAATCGTGAAATTTGGTATGTAAATTCCTCTGACCATAAAAAAGCGAAGTAAAATTGAATTTTTCAAAATTTGTACTTTTAAGGGGCGAGCGGGACAAAAAGGGTACCAACTAAAGTATTACACCTAGAATCGTGAAATTTGGTATGTAAATTCCTCTGACCATATAAAAGCGAAGTAAAATTGAATTTTTCGAAATTTGGTACCTACTAAAGTATAGTGAAATAGTGAAATTTGGTATGTAAATTCCTCCGACCATATAAAAGCGAAGTAAGATATGATTTTTCGAAATTTGTACTTTTAAGGGACGAGCGGGACAGAAAGGGATAAAAATGGTACCAACTAAAGTATTACACATAGAATCGTGAAATTTGGTATGTAAATTCCTCTGACCAGTTAAAAGAGAAGTAAAATTGAATCATTCGAAATTTGGTACATACTAAAGTATTACACCTAGAATCGTGAAATTTGGTATGTAAATTTCTCTGACCATATATAAGCGAAGTAAAATTTGATTTTTCGAAAATTGTACTTTTAAAGGGCGTGCGGGACAAAAAGGGATAAAAATGGTACAAACAAAAGTATTACACCTAGAATCGTGAATTTTTTTTATGTAAATTGCTCTGACCATATAAAAGCAAAGTAAAATTGGATTTTTCGAAAATTGTACTTTTAAAGGGCGTGCGAGACAAAAAGGGATAAAAATGGTACCAACAAAAGTATTACACCTAGAATCGTGAAATTTGGTATATAAATTGCTCTGACCATATAGAAACGAAGACAAATTGGATTTTTCGAAATTTGTACCTTTAAGGGAAGAGCGTGATAAAAAGGGACAAAAATTGTACCAACTAAAGTATTACAGCTCGAAACGTGAAATTTGGTATGTAAATTGCTCTGACCATATAGAAACGAAGTGAAATTGGATTTTTCGAAATTTGTACTTTTAAGGGACGAGCGGGACAAAAAGGGGTAAAAATGGTACCAACTAAAGTATTACAGCTAAAATCGAGAAATTCGGTATGTAAATTCCACTGACCATATAGAAACGAAATAAAATTGGATTTTTCGAAATTTGTACTTTTAAGGGGCGTGAGGACAAAAAGGGATAAAAATTGTACCAACTAAAGTATTACAGCTAGAATCGTGAAATTTGGTATGTAAATTCCTCTGACCATATAGAAACGAAGTAAAATTGGATTTTTCAAAATTTGTACTTTTAAGGGGTGAGCCGGACAAAAAGGGGAAATAATGGTACCAACTAAAGTATTACAAATAGAATCGTGAAATTTGGTATGTAAATTCCTCTGACCATATAGAAACGAAGTAAAATTGGATTTTTCGAAATTTGTACTTTTAAGGGAACAGCGGGACAGAAAGGGATAAAAATCGTACAAATAAAGTATTACACCTAGAATGATGAAATTTGGTATGTAAATTCCTCTGACCATGAAAAAGCGAAGAAAAATTGAATTTTTCGAAATTTGTACTTCTAAGAGGCGAGCGGGACAAAAAGGGATAAAAATTGTACCATCTAAAGTATTACACCTAGAATCGTAAAATTTAGTATGTAAATTCCTCTGACCATATAAAAGCGAAGTAAAATTTAATTTTTCGAAATTTGGTACATACTAAAGTGTTACACCTAGAATAGTGAAATTTGGTATGTAAATTCCTCTGACCATATAAAAGCGAAGTAAAATTGGATTTTTCGAAATTTGTACTTTTAAGGGACGAGCGGGACAAAAAGCGATACAAATGGTACCAACTAAAGTATTACACCTAGAATCGTGAAATTTCGTATGCAAATTCCTCTGACCACATAAAAGAGAGGTAATATTGGATTTTTCGAAAATTGTACTTTTAAGGCGCGTGCGGGACAGAAAGGGACAAAAATGGTACCAACTAAAGTATTACAGATAGAATCGTGAAATTTGGTATGTAAATTCCTCTGACCATATAGAAACGAAGTAAAATTGGATTTTTTGAAATTTGTACTTTTAAGGGGTGAGCGGGACAAAAAGGGGTACTAATGGTACCAACTATAGTATTACAGCTAGAATCGTGAAGTTTGGTATGTAAATTCCTCTGACCATATAGAAACGAAGTAAAATTGGATTTTTCGAAATTTGTACTTTTAAGGGGTGAGCGGGACAAAAAGGGGAAATAATGGTACCAAATAAAGTATTACAGCAAGAATCGTGAAATTTGGTATGTAAATTCCTCTGACCATATAGAAACGAAGTAAAATTGGATTTTTCGAAATTTGTACTTTTAAGGGGCGAGCGGGACAAAAAAGGTTAAATATGGTACCAACTAAAGTATTACAGCTAGAATCGTGAAATTTGGTATGTAAATTCCTCTGACCATATAGAAACGAAGTAAAATTGGATTTTTCGAAATTTGTACTTTTAAGGGAACAGCGGGACAGAAAGGGATAAAAATGGTACCAAATAAAGTATTACACCTAGAATGATGAAATTTGGTATGTAAATTCCTCTGACCATGAAAAAGCGAAGAAAAATTGAATTTTTCGAAATTTGTACTTCTAAGAGGCGAGCGGGACAAAAAGGGATAAAAATGGTACCATCTAAAGTATTACACCTAGAATCGTGAAATTTGGTATGTAAATTTCTCTGACCATATAGAAACGAAGTAAAATTGGATTTTTCGAAATTTGTACATTTAAGGGACGAGAGGGACAAAAAGCGATACAAATGGTACCAACTAAAGTATTACACCTAGAATCGTGAAATTTCGTATGTAAATTCCTCTGACCACATAAAAGAGAGGTAATATTGGATTTTTCGAAAATTGTACTTTTAAGGGGCGAGCGGGACAATATGGGATAAAAATGGTACCGACTAAAGTATTACAGCAAGAATAGTGAAATTTGGAATGTAAATTCATCTGACCATATAGAAACGAAGTAAAATTGGATTTTTCGAAAATTGTACTTTTAAGGCGAGCGGGACAATATGGGATAAAAATGGTACCGACTAAAGTATTACAGCAAGAATAGTGAAATTTGGAATGTAAATTCATCTGACCATATAGAAACGAAGTAAAATTTGATTTTTCGAAATTTGTACTTTTAAGGAAAGAGCGGGACAAAAAGGGGAAAAAATGGTACCAACTAAAGTATTACACCTAGAATGATGAAATTTGGTATGTAAATTCCTCTGACCATGAAAAAGCGAAGAAAAATTGAATTTTTCGAAATTTGTACTTCTAAGAGGAGAGCGGGACAAAAAGGGATAAAAATGGTACCATCTAAAGTATTACACCTAGAATCGTGAAATTTGGTATGTAAATTCCTCTGACCATAAAAAAGCGAAGTAAAATTGAATTTTTCGAAATCTGGTACCTACTAAAGTATTACACCTAGAATAGTGAAATTTGGTATGTAAATTCCTCTGACCATATAAAAGCGAAGTAAAGTATGATTTTTCGAAATTTGTACTTTTAAGGGGCGAGCGGGACAGAAAGGGATAAAAATGGTACCAACTAAAGTATTACACCTAGAATCGTGAAATTTGGTATGTAAATTCCTCTGACCAGTTAAAAGCGAAGTAAATTTGGATTTTTCGAAATTTGTACTTTTAAGGGAAGAGCGGGACAAAAATGGTACCAACTAAAGTATTACAGCTCGAAACGTGAAATTTGGAATGTAAATTGCTCTGACCATATAGAAACGAAGTAACATTGGAGTTTTCGAAATTTGTATTTTTAGGGGGCGAACAGTACAAAAAGGGATAAAAATGGTACCAACTAAAGTATTACAGATAGAATCGTGAAATTGTGTATGTAAATTCCTCTGACCATATAGTAACGAAGTGAAATTGGATTTTTCGAAATTTGTACTTTTAAGGGATGTGCGGGACAAAAAGGAGTAAAAATGGTACCAACAAAAGTATTACAGCTAAAATCGTGAAATTTGGTATGTAAATTCCTCTGACCATATAAAGGGTGATTTTTTAAGAGCTTGATAACTTTTTTTTCAAAAAAACGCATAAAATTTGCAAAATCTCATCGGTTCTTTATTTGAAACGTTAGATTGGTCCATGACATTTACTTTTTGAAGATAATTTCATTTAAATGTTGACCGCGGCTGCGTCTTAGGTGGTCCATCCGCTTAGTCCAATTTTGGCATTTCCACGTTTTTGAGTAACAGAGACCCAATTGGTGCGAACGGCGACGAATCGAAAATTGGTGGTCATCATTAACACTGGCCGATACAGCTGCGATATTTTCTTCAGTTCGCACTCTACGTAAGCGTGTTGGTGGTTTAATGTCCAACAATGTAAATTTGGTGCGAAATTTAGTCACAATAGCCCGAATAGCCGCTTCAGTGGGTCGATTAAACTGACCATAAAATGGAAGCGCGCAATGAACTTTCTTAACAGAGCACGCATTTTGATAATAAAATTCAATAATTTGCAAGCGTTGTTCGTTTGTAAGACGATTCATGATGAAATGTCAAAGCATACTGAGCATCTTTCTCTTTGACACCATGTCTGAAATCCCACGTGATCTGTCAAATACTTATGCATGAAAATCCTAACCTCAAAAAAATCACTCTTTAGAAACGAAGTAAAATTGGATTTTTCGAAATTTGTACTTTTAAGGGAACAGCGGGACAGAAAGGGATAAAAATGGTACCAAATAAAGTATTACACCTAGAATGATGAAATTTGGTATGTAAATTCCTCTGACCATGAAAAAGCGAAGAAAAATTGAATTTTTCGAAATTTGTACTTCTAAGAGGCGAGCGCGACAAAAAGGGATAAAAATGGTACCATCTAAAGTATTACACCTAGAATCGTGAAATTTGGTATGTAAATTCCTCTGACCATATAAAAGCGAAGTAAAATTTAATTTTTCGAAATTTGGTACATACTAAAGTGTTACACCTAGAATAGTGAAATTTGGTATGTAAATTCCTCTGGCCATATAAAAGCGAAGTAAAATTGGATTTTTTCGAAATTTGTACTTTTAAGGACGAGCGGGACAAAAAGCGATACAAATGGTACCAACTAAAGTGTTACACCTAGAATCGTGAAATTTCGTATGTAAATTCCTCTGACCACATAAAAGAGAGGTAATATTGGATTTTTCGAAAATTGTACTTTTAAGGGGCGAGCGGCACAATATGGGATAAAAATGGTACCGACTAAAGTATTACAGCAAGAATAGTGAAATTTGGAATGTAAATTCATCTGACCATATAGAAACGAAGTAAAATTGGATTTTTCGAAAATTGTACTTTTAAGGGGCGAGCGGGACAATATGGGATAAAAATGGTACCGACTAAAGTATTACAGCAAGAATAGTGAAATTTGGAATGTAAATTCATCTGACCATATAGAAACGAAGTAAAATTTGATTTTTCGAAATTTGTACTTTTAAGGAAAGAGCGGGACAAAAAGGGATAAAAATGGTACCAACTAAAGTATTACACCTAGAATGATGAAATTTGGTATGTAAATTCCTCTGACCATGAAAAAGCGAAGAAAAATTGAATTTTTCGAAATTTGTACTTCTAAGAGGCGAGCGGGACAAAAAGGGATAAAAATGGGACCATCTAAAGTATTACACCTAGAATCGTGAAATTTGGTATGTAAATTCCTCTGACTTTTCGAAATTTGGTACATACTAAAGTGTTACACCTAGAATAGTGAAATTTGGTATGTAAATTCCTCTGACCATATAAAAGCGAAGTAAAATTGGATTTTTCGAAATTTGTACTTTTAAGGGACGAGCGGGACAAAAAGCGATACAAATGGTACCAACTAAAGTATTACACCTAGAATCGTGAAATTTCGTATGTAAATTCCTCTGACCACATAAAAGAGAGGTAATATTGGATTTTTCGAAAATTGTACTTTTAAGGGGCGAGCGGGACAATATGGGATAAAAATGGTACCGACTAAAGTATTACAGCAAGAATAGTGAAATTTGGAATGTAAATTCATCTGACCATATAGAAACGAAGTAAAATTGGATTTTTCGAAAATTGTACTTTTAAGGCGAGCGGGACAATATGGGATAAAAATGGTACCGACTAAAGTATTACAGCAAGAATAGTGAAATTTGGAATGTAAATTCATCTGTCCATATAGAAACGAAGTAAAATTTGATTTTTCGAAATTTGTACTTTTAAGGAAAGAGCGGGACAAAAAGGGACAAAAATGGTACCAACTAAAGTATTACACCTAGAATGATGAAATTTGGTATGTAAATTCCTCTGACCATGAAAAAGCGAAGAAAAATTGAATTTTTCGAAATTTGTACTTCTAAGAGGCGAGCGGGACAAAAAGGGATAAAAATGGTACCATCTAAAGTATTATACCTAGAATCGTGAAATTTGGTATGTAAATTCCTCTGACCATAAAAAAGCGAAGTAAAATTGAATTTTTCGAAATTTGGTACCTACTAAAGTATTACACCTAGAATAGTGAAATTTGGTATGTAAATTCCTCTGACCATATAAAAGCGAAGTAAAGTACGATTTTTCGAAATTTGTACTTTTAAGGGGCGAGCGGGACAGAAAGGGATAAAAATGGTACCAACTAAAGTATTACACCTAGAATCGTGAAATTTGGTATGTAAATTCCTCTGACCAGTTAAAAGCGAAGTAAATTTGGATTTTTCGAAATTTGTACTTTTAAGGGGCGAGCGGGACAAAAAGGGATAAAAATGGTATCAACTAAAGTATTACACCTAGAATCGTGAAATTTGGTACGTAAATTCCTCTGACCACATAAAAGCGAAGTAAAATTGGATTTTTCGAAATTTGTACTTTTAAGGGCCGAGCGGGACAAAAAGGGATAAAAATGGTACCAACTAAAGTATTACAGCTCGAATCGAGAAATATGGTATGTAAATTCCTCTGACCATATAGAAACGAAGTAAAATTGGATTTTTCGAAAATTGAACTTTTAAGGGGCGTGCGGGACAGAAAGGGATAAAAATAGTACCAACTAAAGTATTACACCTAGAATGATGAAATTTGGTATGTAAATTCCTCTGACCATATAAAAGCGAAGTGAAATTGGATTTTTCGAAAATTGTACTTTTAAGGGGCGAGCGGGACAAAAAGGGATAAAAATGGTACCAACTAAAGTATTACAGCAAGAATAGTGAAATTTGGAATCTAAATTCATCTGACCATATAGAAACGAAGTAAAATTGGATTTTTCGAAATTTGTACTTTTAAGGGAAGAGCGGGACAAAAATGGTACCAACTAAAGTATTACAGCTCGAAACGTGAAATTTGGTATGTAAATTGCTCTGACCATATAGAAACGAAGTAAAATTGGAGTTTTCGAAATTTGTATTTTTAGGGGGCGAGCAGTACAAAAAGGGATAAAAATGGTACCAACTAAAGTATTACAGATAGAATCGTGAAATTTTGTATGTAAATTCCTCTGACCATATATTAACGAAGTGAAATTGGATTTTTCGAAATTTGTACTTTTAAGGGATGTGCGGGACAAAAAGGAGTAAAAATGGTACCAACTAAAGTATTACACCTAGAATCGAGAAATTTGGTATGTAAATTCCTCTGACCATATAAAAGCGAAGTGAAATTGGATTTTTCGAAAATTGTACTTTTAAGGGGTGAGCGGGACAAAAAGGGGTAATAATGGTACCAACTAAAGTATTACACCTAGAATCGAGAAATTTGGTATGTAAATTCCTCTGACCATATAGAAACGAAGTAAAATTGGATTTTTCGAAATTTGTACTTTTAAGGGATGTGCGGGACAAAAAGGAGTAAAAATGGTACCAACTAAAGTATTACAGCTAAAATCGTGAAATTTGGTATGTAAATTCCTCTGACCATATAGAAACGAAGTAAAATTGGATTTTTCGAAATTTGTACTTTTAAGGGGCGAGCGGGACAAAAAAGGTTAAAAATGGTACCAACTAAAGTATTACACCTAGAATCGTGAAATTTGGTATGTAAATTCCTCTGACCATATAGAAACGAAGTAAAATTGGATTTTTCGAAATTTGTACTTTTAAGGGAACAGCGGGACAGAAAGGGATAAAAATGGTACCATCTAAAGTATTACACCTAGAATCGTGATATTTGGTATGTAAATTCCTCTGAAAATATAAAAGCGAAGTAAAATTTAATTTTTCGAAATTTGGTACATACTAAAGTGTTACACCTAGAATAGTGAAATTTGGTATGTAAATTCCTCTGGCCATATAAAAGCGAAGTAAAATTGGATTTTTTCGAAATTTGTACTTTTAAGGGACGAGCGGGACAAAAAGCGATACAAATGGTACCAACTAAAGTATTACACCTAGAATCGTGAAATTTCGTATGTAAATTCCTCTGACCACATAAAAGAGAGGTAATATTGGATTTTTCGAAAATTTTACTTTTAAGGGGCGAGCGGCACAATATGGGATAAAAATGGTACCGACTAAAGTATTACAGCAAGAATAGTGGAATTTGGAATGTAAATTCATCTGACCATATAGAAACGAAGTAAAATTGGATTTTTCGAAAATTGTACTTTTAAGGGGCGAGCGGGACAATATGGGATAAAAATGGTACCGACTAAAGTATTACAGCAAGAATAGTGAAATTTGGAATGTAAATTCATCTGACCATATAGAATCGAAGTAAAATTTGATTTTTCGAAATTTGTACTTTTAAGGAAAGAGCGGGACAAAAAGGGACAAAAATGGTACCAACTAAAGTATTACACCTAGAATGATGAAATTTGGTATGTAAATTCCTCTGACCATGAAAAAGCGAAGAAAAAATGAATTTTTCGAAATTTGTACTTCTAAGAGGCGAGCGGGACAAAAAGGGATACAAATGGGACCATCTAAAGTATTACACCTAGAATCGTGAAATTTGGTATGTAAATTCCTCTGACCATACAAAAGCGAAGTAAAATTGAATTTTTCGAAATTTGTACTTTTAAGGGGCGAGCGGGACAAAAAGGGATAAAAATGGTACCAAATAAAGTATTACACCTAGAATCGTAAAATTTGGTATGTAAATTCCTCTGACCATATAAAAGCGAAGTAAAATTGAATTTTTCGAAATTTGGTACCTACTAAAGTATTACACCTAGAATAGTGAAATTTGGTATGTAAATTCCTCTGACCATATAAAAGCGAAGTAAAGTATGATTTTTCGAAATTTGTACTTTTAAGGGGCGAGCGGGACAGAAAGGGATAAAAATGGTACCAACTAAAGTATTACACCTAGAATCGTGAAATTTGGTATGTAAATTCCTCTGACCAGTTAAAAGCGAAGTAAATTTGGATTTTTCGAAATTTGTACTTTTAAGGGGCGAGCGGGACAGAAAGGGATAAAAATGGTACCAACTAAAGTATTACACCTAGAATCGTGAAATTTGGTATGTAAATTCCTCTGACCAGTTAAAAGCGAAGTAAATTTGGATTTTTCGAAATTTGTACTTTTAAGGGGCGAGCGGGACAAAAAGGGATAAAAATGGTATCAACTAAAGTATTACACCTAGAAGCGTGAAATTTGGTACGTAAATTCCTCTGACCACATAAAAGCGAAGTAAAATTGGATTTTTCGAAATTTGTACTTTTAAGGAAAGAGCGGGACAAAAAGGGATAAAAATGGTACCAACTAAAGTATTACAGCTCGAATCGAGAAATATGGTATGTAAATTCCTCTGACCATATAGAAACGAAGTAAAATTGGATTTTTCGAAAATTGTACTTTTAAGGGGCGTGCGGGACAGAAAGGGATAAAAATAGTACCAATAGTACCAAAATAGTAACAACTAGAATGATGAAATTTGGTATGTAAATTCCTCTGACCATATAAAAGAGAAGTGAGATTGGATTTTTCGCAAATTGTACTTTTAAGGGGCGAGCGGGACAAAAAGGGATAAAAATGGTACCAACTAAAGTATTACAGCAAGAATAGTGAAATTTGGAATGTAAATTAATCTGACCATATAGAAACGAAGTAAAATTGGATTTTTCGAAATTTGTACTTTTAAGGGAAGAGCGGGACAAATATGGTACCAACTAAAGTATTACAGCTCGAAACGTGAAATTTGGTATGTAAATTGCTCTGACCATATAGAAACGAAGTAAAATTGGAGTTTTCGAAATTTGTATTTTTAGGGGGCGAGCAGTACAAAAAGGGATAAAAATGGTACTAACTAAAGTATTACAGATAGAATCGTGAAATTTGGTATGTAAATTCCTCTGACCATATAGTAACGAAGTGAAATTGGATTTTTCGAAATTTGTACTTTTAAGGGGCGAGCGGGACAAAAAGGGATAAAAATGGTACCAACTAAAGTATTACACCTAGAATCGAGAAATTTGGTATGTAAATTCCTCTGACCATATAAAAGCGAAGTGAAATTGGATTTTACGAAAATTGTACTTTTAAGGGGTGAGCGGGACAAAAAGGGGTAATAATGGTACCAACTAAAGTATTACACCTAGAATCGAGAAATTTGGTATGTAAATTCCTCTGACCATATAGAAACGAAGTAAAATTGGATTTTTCGAAATTTGTACTTTTAAGGGATGTGCGGGACAAAAAGGAGTAAAAATGGTACCAACTAAAGTATTACAGCTAAAATCGTGAAATTTGGTATGTAAATTCCTCTGACCATATAGAAACGAAATAAAATTGGATTTTTCGAAAATTGTACTTTTAAGAGGCGTGCGGGACAGAAAGGGATAAAAATGGTACCAACTAAAGTATTACACCTAGAATGATGAAATTTGGTATGTAAATTCCTCTGACCATATAAAAGCGAAGTGAAATTGGATTTTTCGAAAATTGTACTTTTAAGGGGTGAGCGGGACAAAAAGGGGTAATAATGGTACCAACTAAAGTATTATAGCTAGAATCGTGAAGTTTGGTATGTAAATTCCTCTGACCATATAGAAACGAAGTAGAATTGGATTTTTCGAAATTTGTACTTTTAAGGGGCGAGCTGGACAAAAAGGTATAAAAAATGGTATCAACTAAAGTATTACACCTAGAATCGTGAAATTTGGTATGTAAATTCCTCTGACCATAAAAAAGCGAAGTAAAATTGAATTTTTCGAAATTTGTACTTTTAAGGGGCGAGCGGGACAAAAAGGGTACCAACTTAAGTATTACACCTAGAATCGTGAAATTTGGTATGTAAATTCCTCTGACCATATAAAAGCGAAGTAAGATATGATTTTTCGAAATTTGTACTTTTAAGGGGCGAGCGGGACAGAAAGGGATAAAAATGGTACCAACTAAAGTATTACACATAGAATCGTGAAATTTGGTATGTAAATTCCTCTGACCAGTTAAAAGCGAAGTAAAATTGAATTTTTCGAAATTTGGTACATACTAAAGTATTACACCTAGAATCGTGAAATTTGGTATGTAAATTCCTCTGACCACATAAAAGCGAAGTAATATTGGATTTTTCGAAAATTGTACTTTTAA
The DNA here is from genome assembly GCA_947397865.1 of Polietes domitor. Classification (NCBI taxonomy): domain Eukaryota; kingdom Metazoa; phylum Arthropoda; class Insecta; order Diptera; family Muscidae; genus Polietes; species Polietes domitor. The sequence goes on along the minus strand of OX377618.1, from coordinate 91,612,015 downwards.
GGCGCGTGTGGGACAGAAAGGGGCAAAAATGGTACCAACTAAAGTATTACACCTAGAATCGTGAAATTTGGTATGAAAATTTCTCTGACCATAAAAAAGCGAAGTAAAATTAAGTTTTTCGAAATTTGTACTTTTAAGGGGTGAGCGGGACAAAAAGGGGTAAAAATGTTACCAACAAAAGTATTACACCTAGAATAGTGAAATTTGGTATGTAAATTCCTCTGACCATATAAAAGCGAAGTAAAATTGGATTTTTCGAAATTTGGTACCTACTAAAGTATTACACCTAGAATAGTGAAATTTGGTATGTAAATTCCTCTGACCATATAAAAGCGAAGTAAAGTATGATTTTTCGAAATTTGTACTTTTAAGGGGCGAGCGGGACAGAAAGGGATAAAAATGGTACCAACTAAAGTATTACACCTAGAATCGTGAAATTTGGTATGTAAATTCCTCTGACCAGTTAAAAGCGAAGTAAATTTGGATTTTTCGAAATTTGTACTTTTAAGGGGCGAGCGGGACAGAAAGGGATAAAAATGGTACCAACTAAAGTATTACACCTAGAATCGTGAAATTTGGTATGTAAATTCCTCTGACCAGTTAAAAGCGAAGTAAATTTGGATTTTTCGAAATTTGTACTTTTAAGGGGCGAGCGGGACAAAAAGGGATAAAAATGGTATCAACTAAAGTATTACACCTAGAAGCGTGAAATTTGGTACGTAAATTCCTCTGACCACATAAAAGCGAAGTAAAATTGGATTTTTCGAAATTTGTACTTTTAAGGAAAGAGCGGGACAAAAAGGGATAAAAATGGTACCAACTAAAGTATTACAGCTCGAATCGAGAAATATGGTATGTAAATTCCTCTGACCATATAGAAACGAAGTAAAATTGGATTTTTCGAAAATTGTACTTTTAAGGGGCGTTCGGGACAGAAAGGGATAAAAATAGTACCAATAGTACCAAAATAGTAACAACTAGAATGATGAAATTTGGTATGTAAATTCCTCTGACCATATAAAAGCGAAGTGAGATTGGATTTTTCGCAAATTGTACTTTTAAGGGGCGAGCGGGACAAAAAGGGATAAAAATGGTACCAACTAAAGTATTACAGCAAGAATAGTGAAATTTGGAATGTAAATTAATCTGACCATATAGAAACGAAGTAAAATTGGATTTTTCGAAATTTGTACTTTTAAGGGAAGAGCGGGACAAATATGGTACCAACTAAAGTATTACAGCTCGAAACGTGAAATTTGGTATGTAAATTGCTCTGACCATATAGAAACGAAGTAAAATTGGAGTTTTCGAAATTTGTATTTTTAGGGGGCGAGCAGTACAAAAAGGGATAAAAATGGTACTAACTAAAGTATTACAGATAGAATCGTGAAATTTGGTATGTAAATTCCTCTGACCATATAGTAACGAAGTGAAATTGGATTTTTCGAAATTTGTACTTTTAAGGGGCGAGCGGGACAAAAAGGGATAAAAATGGTACCAACTAAAGTATTACACCTAGAATCGAGAAATTTGGTATGTAAATTCCTCTGACCATATAAAAGCGAAGTGAAATTGGATTTTACGAAAATTGTACTTTTAAGGGGTGAGCGGGACAAAAAGGGGTAATAATGGTACCAACTAAAGTATTACACCTAGAATCGAGAAATTTGGTATGTAAATTCCTCTGACCATATAGAAACGAAGTAAAATTGGATTTTTCGAAATTTGTACTTTTAAGGGATGTGCGGGACAAAAAGGAGTAAAAATGGTACCAACTAAAGTATTACAGCTAAAATCGTGAAATTTGGTATGTAAATTCCTCTGACCATATAGAAACGAAATAAAATTGGATTTTTCGAAAATTGTACTTTTAAGAGGCGTGCGGGACAGAAAGGGATAAAAATGGTACCAACTAAAGTATTACACCTAGAATGATGAAATTTGGTATGTAAATTCCTCTGACCATATAAAAGCGAAGTGAAATTGGATTTTTCGAAAATTGTACTTTTAAGGGGTGAGCGGGACAAAAAGGGGTAATAATGGTACCAACTAAAGTATTATAGCTAGAATCGTGAAGTTTGGTATGTAAATTCCTCTGACCATATAGAAACGAAGTAGAATTGGATTTTTCGAAATTTGTACTTTTAAGGGGCGAGCTGGACAAAAAGGTATAAAAAATGGTATCAACTAAAGTATTACACCTAGAATCGTGAAATTTGGTATGTAAATTCCTCTGACCATAAAAAAGCGAAGTAAAATTGAATTTTTCGAAATTTGTACTTTTAAGGGGCGAGCGGGACAAAAAGGGTACCAACTTAAGTATTACACCTAGAATCGTGAAATTTGGTATGTAAATTCCTCTGACCATATAAAAGCGAAGTAAGATATGATTTTTCGAAATTTGTACTTTTAAGGGGCGAGCGGGACAGAAAGGGATAAAAATGGTACCAACTAAAGTATTACACATAGAATCGTGAAATTTGGTATGTAAATTCCTCTGACCAGTTAAAAGCGAAGTAAAATTGAATTTTTCGAAATTTGGTACATACTAAAGTATTACACCTAGAATCGTGAAATTTGGTATGTAAATTCCTCTGACCACATAAAAGCGAAGTAATATTGGATTTTTCGAAAATTGTACTTTTAAGGCGCGTGTGGGACAGAAAGGGACAAAAATGGTACCAACTAAAGTATTACACCTAGAATCGTGAAATTTGGTATGAAAATTTCTCTGACCATAAAAAAGCGAAGTAAAATTAAGTTTTTCGAAATTTGTACTTTTAAGGGGTGAGCGGGACAAAAAGGGGTAAAAATGTTACCAACAAAAGTATTACACCTAGAATAGTGAAATTTGGTATGTAAATTCCTCTGACCATATAAAAGCGAAGTAAAATTGGATTTTTCGAAATTTGTACTTTTAAGGGACGAGCGGGACAAAAAGGGATACAAATGGTACCAACTAAAGTATTACACCTAGAATCGTGAAATTTCGTATGTAAATTCCTCTGACCACATTAAAGAGAGGTAATATTGGATTTTTCGAACATTGTACTTTTAAGGCGCGTGCGGGACAGAAAGGGACAAAAATGGTACCAACTAAAATATTACACCTACAATCGTGAAATTTGGTATGTAAATTTCTCTGACCATATATAAGCGAAGTAAAATTTGATTTTTCGAAAATTGTACTTTTAATGGGCGTGCGGGACAAAAAGGGATAAAAATGGTACCAACAAAAGTATTACACCTAGCATCGTGATTTTTTTATGCAAATTGCTCTGACCATATAAAAGCAAAGTAAAATTGGATTTTTCGAAAATTGTACTTTTAAAGGGCTTGCGGGTCAAAAAGGGATAAAAATGGTACCAACTAAAATATTACACCTAGAATCGTGAAATTTGGTATGTAAATTCCTTTGACCATATAAAAGCAAAATAATATTGGATATTTCGAAAATTGTACTTTTAATGGGCGTGCGAGACAAAAAGGGATAAAAATGGTACCAACAAAAGTATTACACCTAGAATCGTGAAATTTGGTATGTAAATTGCTCTGACCATATAGAAACGAAGACAAATTGGATTTTTCGAAATTTGTACTTTTAAGGGAAGAGCGTGATAAAAAGGGACAAAAATGGTACCAACTAAAGTATTACAGCTCGAAACGTGAAATTTGGTATGTAAATTGCTCTGACCATATAAAAGCGAAGTGAAATTGGATTTTTCGAAATTTTTACTTTTAAGGGACGAGCGGGACAAAAAGGGGTAAAAATGGTACCAACTAAAGTATTACAGCTAAAATCGAGAAATTTGGTATATAAATTCCACTGACCATATAGAAACGAAGTAAAATTGGATTTTTCGAAATTTGTACTTTTAAGGGAAGAGCGGGACAAAAAGGGACAAAAATGGTACCAACTAAAGTATTACAGCTCGAAACGTGAAATTTGGTATGTAAATTGCTCTGACCATATAGAAACGAAGTAAAATTGGATTTTTCGAAATTTGTATTTTTAGGGGGCAGCAGTACAAAAAGGGATAAAAATGGTACCAACTAAAGTATTACAGATAGAATCGTGAAATTTGGTATGTAAATTCCTCTGACCATATAGTAACGAAGTGAAATTGGATTTTTCGAAATTTGTACTTTAAGGGATGTGCGGGACAAAAAGGAGTAAAAATGGTACCAACTAAAGTATTACAGCTAAAATCGTGAAATTTGGTATGTAAATTCCTCTGACCATATAGAAACGAAGTAAAATTGGATTTTTCGAAATTTGTACTTTTAAGGGGTGAGTGGGACAAAAAGGGGTAATAATGGTACCAACTAAAGTATTACAGCTAGAATCGTGAAGTTTGGTATGTAAATTCCTCTGACCATATAGAAACGAAGTACAATTGGAATTATCGAAATTTGTACTTTTAAGGGGCGAGCGGGACAAAAAGGGATAAAAGTGGTATCAACTAAAGTATTACACCTAGAATCATGAAATTTGGTATGTAAATTCCTCTGACCATAAAAAAGCGAAGTAAAATTGAATTTTTCGAAATTTTTACTTTTAAGGGGCGAGCGGGACAAAAAGGGTACCAACTAAAGTATTACACCTAGAATCGTGAAATTTGGTATGTAAAAATAAAAGAGAAGTAAAATTGAATTTTTCGAAATTTGGTACCTACTAAAGTATTACACCTAGAATAGTGAAATTTGGTATGCAAATTCCTCCGACCATATAAAAGCGAAGTAAGAAATGATTTTTCGAAATTTGTAATTTTAAGGGGCGAGCGGGACAGAAAGGGATAAAAATGGTACCAACTAAAGTATTACACATAGAATCGTGAAATTTGGTATGTAAATTCCTCTGACCAGTTAAAAGAGAAGTAAAATTGAATCATTCGAAATTTGGTACATACTAAAGTATTACACCTAGAATCGTGAAATTTGGTATGTAAATTTCTCTGACCATATATAAGCAAAGTAAAATTTGATTTTTCGAAAATTGTACTTTTAATGGGCGTGCGGGACAAAAAGGGATAAAAATGGTACCAACAAAAGTATTACACCTAGAATCGTGAATTTTTTTATGTAAATTGCTCTGACAATATAAAAGCAAAGTAAAATTGGATTTTTCGAAAATTGTACTTTTAAAGGGCGTGCGAGACAAAAAGGGATAAAAATGGTACCAACAAAAGTATTACACCTAGAATCGTGAAATTTGGTATGTAAATTGCTCTGACCATATAGAAACGAAGACAAATTGGATTTTTCGAAATTTGTACTTTTAAGGGAAGAGCGTGATAAAAAGGGACAAAAATTGTACCAACTAAAGTATTACAGCTCGAAACGTGAAATTTGGTATGTAAATTCCTCTGACCATATAAAAGCGAAGTAAAATTGGATTTTTCGAAATTTGTACTTTTAAGGGACGAGCGGGACAAAAAGCGATACAAATGGTACCAACTAAAGTATTACACCTAGAATCGTGAAATTTCGTATGTAAATTCCTCTGACCACATAAAAGATAGGTGATATTGGATTTTTCGAAAATTGTACTTTTAAGGCGCGTGCGGGACCATATAGAAACGAAGTAAAATTGGATTTTTCGAAATTTGTACTTTTAAGGGATGTGCGGGACAAAAAGGAGTAAAAATGGTACCAACTAAAGTATTACAGCTAAAATCGTGAAATTTTGTATGTAAATTCCTCTGACCATATAGAAACGAAATAAAATTGGATTTTTCGAAAATTGTACTTTTAAGAGGCGTGCGGGACAGAAAGGGATAAAAATGGTACCAACTAAAGTATTACACCTAGAATGATGAAATTTGGTATGTAAATTCCTCTGACCATATAAAAGCGAAGTGAAATTGGATTTTTCGAAAATTGTACTTTTAAGGGGTGAGCGGGACAAAAAGGGGTAATAATGGTACCAACTAAAGTATTATAGCTAGAATCGTGAAGTTTGGTATGTAAATTCCTCTGACCATATAGAAACGAAGTAGAATTGGATTTTTCGAAATTTGTACTTTTAAGGGGCGAGCTGGACAAAAAGGTATAAAAAATGGTATCAACTAAAGTATTACACCTAGAATCGTGAAATTTGGTATGTAAATTCCTCTGACCATAAAAAAGCGAAGTAAAATTGAATTTTTCGAAATTTGTACTTTTAAGGGGCGAGCGGGACAAAAAGGGTACCAACTTAAGAATTACACCTAGAATCGTGAAATTTGGTATGTAAATTCCTCTGACCATATAAAAGCGAAGTAAGATATGATTTTTCGAAATTTGTACTTTTAAGGGGCGAGCGGGACAGAAAGGGATAAAAATGGTACCAACTAAAGTATTACACATAGAATCGTGAAATTTGGTATGTAAATTCCTCTGACCAGTTAAAAGCGAAGTAAAATTGAATTTTTCGAAATTTGGTACATACTAAAGTATTACACCTAGAATCGTGAAATTTGGTATGTAAATTCCTCTGACCACATAAAAGCGAAGTAATATTGGATTTTTCGAAAATTGTACTTTTAAGGCGCGTGTGGGACAGAAAGGGACAAAAATGGTACCAACTAAAGTATTACACCTAGAATCGTGAAATTTGGTATGAAAATTTCTCTGACCATAAAAAAGCGAAGTAAAATTAAGTTTTTCGAAATTTGTACTTTTAAGGGGTGAGCGGGACAAAAAGGGGTAAAAATGTTACCAACAAAAGTATTACACCTAGAATAGTGAAATTTGGTATGTAAATTCCTCTGACCATATAAAAGCGAAGTAAAATTGGATTTTTCGAAATTTGTACTTTTAAGGGACGAGCGGGACAAAAAGGGATACAAATGGTACCAACTAAAGTATTACACCTAGAATCGTGAAATTTCGTATGTAAATTCCTCTGACCACATTAAAGAGAGGTAATATTGGATTTTTCGAACATTGTACTTTTAAGGCGCGTGCGGGACAGAAAGGGACAAAAATGGTACCAACTAAAATATTACACCTAGAATCGTGAAATTTGGTATGAAAATTTCTCTGACCATAAAAAAGCGAAGTAAAATTAAGTTTTTCGAAATTTGTACTTTTAAGGGGTGAGCGGGACAAAAAGGGGTAAAAATGTTACCAACAAAAGTATTACACCTAGAATAGTGAAATTTGGTATGTAAATTCCTCTGACCATATAGAAACGAAGTAAAATTGGATTTTTCGAAATTTGTACTTTTAAGGGAAGAGCGGGACAAAAAGGGACAAAAATGGTACCAACTAAAGTATTACAGCTAGAATCGTGAAATTTGGTATGTAAATTCCTCTGACCATATAGAAACGAAGTAAAATTGGATTTTTCAAAATTTGTACTTTTAAGGGGTGAGCGGGACATAAAGGGGAAATAATGGTACCAACTAAAGTATTGCACCTAGAATGATGAAATTTGGTATGTAAATTCCTCTGACCATATAAAAGCGAAGTGAAATCGGATTTTTCGAAAATTGTACTTTTAAGGGGCGAGCGGGACAAAAAGGGATAAAAATGGTACCAACTAAAGTATTACACCTAGAATCGTGAAATTTGGTATGTAAATTCCTCTGACCATAAAAAAGCGAAGTAAAATTGGATTGTTCGAAAATTGTTCTTTTAAGGGGCGAGCGGGACAATATGGGATAAAAATGGTACCGACTAAAGTATTACAGCAAGAATAGTGAAATTTGGAATGTAAATTCATCTGACCATATAGAAATGAAGTAAAATTGGATTTTTCGAAATTTGTACTTTTAAGGGAAGAGCGGGACAAAAAGGGACAAAAATGGTACCAACTAAAGTATTACAGCTCGAAACGTGAAATTTGGTATGTAAATTGCTCTGACCATATAGAAACGAAGTAAAATTGGATTTTTCGAAATTTGTATTTTTAGGGGGCAGCAGTACAAAAAGGGATAAAAATGGTACCAACTAAAGTATTACAGATAGAATCGTGAAATTTGGTATGTAAATTCCTCTGACCATATAGTAACGAAGTGAAATTGGATTTTTCGAAATTTGTACTTTAAGGGATGTGCGGGACAAAAAGGAGTAAAAATGGTACCAACTAAAGTATTACAGCTAAAATCGTGAAATTTGGTATGTAAATTCCTCTGACCATATAGAAACGAAGTAAAATTGGATTTTTCGAAATTTGTACTTTTAAGGGGTGAGTGGGACAAAAAGGGGTAATAATGGTACCAACTAAAGTATTACAGCTAGAATCGTGAAGTTTGGTATGTAAATTCCTCTGACCATATAGAAACGAAGTAAAATTGGAATTATCGAAATTTGTACTTTTAAGGGGCGAGCGGGACAAAAAGGGATAAAAGTGGTATCAACTAAAGTATTACACCTAGAATCATGAAATTTGGTATGTAAATTCCTCTGACCATAAAAAAGCGAAGTAAAATTGAATTTTTCGAAATTTTTACTTTTAAGGGGCGAGCGGGACAAAAAGGGTACCAACTAAAGTATTACACCTAGAATCGTGAATTTTTTTATGTAAATTGCTCTGACAATATAAAAGCAAAGTAAAATTGGATTTTTCGAAAATTGTACTTTTAAAGGGCGTGCGAGACAAAAAGGGATAAAAATGGTACCAACAAAAGTATTACACCTAGAATCGTGAAATTTGGTATGTAAATTGCTCTGACCATATAGAAACGAAGACAAATTGGATTTTTCGAAATTTGTACTTTTAAGGGAAGAGCGTGATAAAAAGGGACAAAAATTGTACCAACTAAAGTATTACAGCTCGAAACGTGAAATTTGGTATGTAAATTCCTCTGACCATATAAAAGCGAAGTAAAATTGGATTTTTCGAAATTTGTACTTTTAAGGGACGAGCGGGACAAAAAGCGATACAAATGGTACCAACTAAAGTATTACACCTAGAATCGTGAAATTTCGTATGTAAATTCCTCTGACCACATAAAAGATAGGTGATATTGGATTTTTCGAAAATTGTACTTTTAAGGCGCGTGCGGGACCATATAGAAACGAAGTAAAATTGGATTTTTCGAAATTTGTACTTTTAAGGGATGTGCGGGACAAAAAGGAGTAAAAATGGTACCAACTAAAGTATTACAGCTAAAATCGTGAAATTTTGTATGTAAATTCCTCTGACCATATAGAAACGAAATAAAATTGGATTTTTCGAAAATTGTACTTTTAAGAGGCGTGCGGGACAGAAAGGGATAAAAATGGTACCAACTAAAGTATTACACCTAGAATGATGAAATTTGGTATGTAAATTCCTCTGACCATATAAAAGCGAAGTGAAATTGGATTTTTCGAAAATTGTACTTTTAAGGGGTGAGCGGGACAAAAAGGGGTAATAATGGTACCAACTAAAGTATTATAGCTAGAATCGTGAAGTTTGGTATGTAAATTCCTCTGACCATATAGAAACGAAGTAGAATTGGATTTTTCGAAATTTGTACTTTTAAGGGGCGAGCTGGACAAAAAGGTATAAAAAATGGTATCAACTAAAGTATTACACCTAGAATCGTGAAATTTGGTATGTAAATTCCTCTGACCATAAAAAAGCGAAGTAAAATTGAATTTTTCGAAATTTGTACTTTTAAGGGGCGAGCGGGACAAAAAGGGTACCAACTTAAGTATTACACCTAGAATCGTGAAATTTGGTATGTAAATTCCTCTGACCATATAAAAGCGAAGTAAGATATGATTTTTCGAAATTTGTACTTTTAAGGGGCGAGCGGGACAGAAAGGGATAAAAATGGTACCAACTAAAGTATTACACCCAAAATCGTGAAATTTGGTATGTAAATTCCTCTGACCACATAAAAGCGAAGTAATATTGGATTTTTCGAAAATTGTACTTTTAAGGCGCGTGTGGGACAGAAAGGGACAAAAAATGGTACCAACTAAAGTATTACACCTAGAATCGTGAAATTTGGTATGAAAATTTCTCTGACCATAAAAAAGCGAAGTAAAATTAAGTTTTTCGAAATTTGTACTTTTAAGGGGTGAGCGGGACAAAAAGGGGTAAAAATGTTACCAACAAAAGTATTACACCTAGAATAGTGAAATTTGGTATGTAAATTCCTCTGACCATATAAAAGCGAAGTAAAATTGGATTTTTCGAAATTTGTACTTTTAAGGGACGAGCGGGACAAAAAGGGATACAAATGGTACCAACTAAAGTATTACACCTAGAATCGTGAAATTTCGTATGTAAATTCCTCTGACCACATTAAAGAGAGGTAATATTGGATTTTTCGAACATTGTACTTTTAAGGCGCGTGCGGGACAGAAAGGGACAAAAATGGTACCAACTAAAATATTACACCTAGAATCGTGAAATTTGGTATGAAAATTTCTCTGACCATAAAAAAGCGAAGTAAAATTAAGTTTTTCGAAATTTGTACTTTTAAGGGGTGAGCGGGACAAAAAGGGGTAAAAATGTTACCAACAAAAGTATTACACCTAGAATAGTGAAATTTGGTATGTAAATTCCTCTGACCATATAGAAACGAAGTAAAATTGGATTTTTCGAAATTTGTACTTTTAAGGGAAGAGCGGGACAAAAAGGGACAAAAATGGTACCAACTAAAGTATTACAGCTAGAATCGTGAAATTTGGTATGTAAATTCCTCTGACCATATAGAAACGAAGTAAAATTGGATTTTTCAAAATTTGTACTTTTAAGGGGTGAGCGGGACATAAAGGGGAAATAATGGTACCAACTAAAGTATTGCACCTAGAATGATGAAATTTGGTATGTAAATTCCTCTGACCATATAAAAGCGAAGTGAAATCGGATTTTTCGAAAATTGTACTTTTAAGGGGCGAGCGGGACAAAAAGGGATAAAAATGGTACCAACTAAAGTATTACACCTAGAATCGTGAAATTTGGTATGTAAATTCCTCTGACCATAAAAAAGCGAAGTAAAATTGGATTGTTCGAAAATTGTACTTTTAAGGGGCGAGCGGGACAATATGGGATAAAAATGGTACCGACTAAAGTATTACAGCAAGAATAGTGAAATTTGGAATGTAAATTCATCTGACCATATAGAAATGAAGTAAAATTGGATTTTTCGAAATTTGTACTTTTAAGGGAAGAGCGGGACAAAAAGGGACAAAAATGGTACCAACTAAAGTATTACAGCTCGAAACGTGAAATTTGGTATGTAAATTGCTCTGACCATATAGAAACGAAGTAAAATTGGATTTTTCGAAATTTGTATTTTTAGGGGGCAGCAGTACAAAAAGGGATAAAAATGGTACCAACTAAAGTATTACAGATAGAATCGTGAAATTTGGTATGTAAATTCCTCTGACCATATAGTAACGAAGTGAAATTGGATTTTTCGAAATTTGTACTTTAAGGGATGTGCGGGACAAAAAGGAGTAAAAATGGTACCAACTAAAGTATTACAGCTAAAATCGTGAAATTTGGTATGTAAATTCCTCTGACCATATAGAAACGAAGTAAAATTGGATTTTTCGAAATTTGTACTTTTAAGGGGTGAGTGGGACAAAAAGGGGTAATAATGGTACCAACTAAAGTATTACAGCTAGAATCGTGAAGTTTGGTATGTAAATTCCTCTGACCATATAGAAACGAAGTAAAATTGGAATTATCGAAATTTGTACTTTTAAGGGGCGAGCGGGACAAAAAGGGATAAAAGTGGTATCAACTAAAGTATTACACCTAGAATCATGAAATTTGGTATGTAAATTCCTCTGACCATAAAAAAGCGAAGTAAAATTGAATTTTTCGAAATTTTTACTTTTAAGGGGCGAGCGGGACAAAAAGGGTACCAACTAAAGTATTACACCTAGAATCGTGAAATTTGGTATGTAAAAATAAAAGAGAAGTAAAATTGAATTTTTCGAAATTTGGTACCTACTAAAGTATTACACCTAGAATAGTGAAATTTGGTATGCAAATTCCTCCGACCATATAAAAGCGAAGTAAGAAATGATTTTTCGAAATTTGTAATTTTAAGGGGCGAGCGGGACAGAAAGGGATAAAAATGGTACCAACTAAAGTATTACACATAGAATCGTGAAATTTGGTATGTAAATTCCTCTGACCAGTTAAAAGAGAAGTAAAATTGAATCATTCGAAATTTGGTACATACTAAAGTATTACACCTAGAATCGTGAAATTTGGTATGTAAATTTCTCTGACCATATATAAGCAAAGTAAAATTTGATTTTTCGAAAATTGTACTTTTAATGGGCGTGCGGGACAAAAAGGGATAAAAATGGTACCAACAAAAGTATTACACCTAGAATCGTGAATTTTTTTATGTAAATTGCTCTGACAATATAAAAGCAAAGTAAAATTGGATTTTTCGAAAATTGTACTTTTAAAGGGCGTGCGAGACAAAAAGGGATAAAAATGGTACCAACAAAAGTATTACACCTAGAATCGTGAAATTTGGTATGTAAATTGCTCTGACCATATAGAAACGAAGACAAATTGGATTTTTCGAAATTTGTACTTTTAAGGGAAGAGCGTGATAAAAAGGGACAAAAATTGTACCAACTAAAGTATTACAGCTCGAAACGTGAAATTTGGTATGTAAATTCCTCTGACCATATAAAAGCGAAGTAAAATTGGATTTTTCGAAATTTGTACTTTTAAGGGACGAGCGGGACAAAAAGCGATACAAATGGTACCAACTAAAGTATTACACCTAGAATCGTGAAATTTCGTATGTAAATTCCTCTGACCACATAAAAGATAGGTGATATTGGATTTTTCGAAAATTGTACTTTTAAGGCGCGTGCGGGACCATATAGAAACGAAGTAAAATTGGATTTTTCGAAATTTGTACTTTTAAGGGATGTGCGGGACAAAAAGGAGTAAAAATGGTACCAACTAAAGTATTACAGCTAAAATCGTGAAATTTGGTATGTAAATTCCTCTGACCATATAGAAACGAAATAAAATTGGATTTTTCGAAAATTGTACTTTTAAGAGGCGTGCGGGACAGAAAGGGATAAAAATGGTACCAACTAAAGTATTACACCTAGAATGATGAAATTTGGTATGTAAATTCCTCTGACCATATAAAAGCGAAGTGAAATTGGATTTTTCGAAAATTGTACTTTTAAGGGGTGAGCGGGACAAAAAGGGGTAATAATGGTACCAACTAAAGTATTATAGCTAGAATCGTGAAGTTTGGTATGTAAATTCCTCTGACCATATAGAAACGAAGTAGAATTGGATTTTTCGAAATTTGTACTTTTAAGGGGCGAGCTGGACAAAAAGGTATAAAAAATGGTATCAACTAAAGTATTACACCTAGAATCGTGAAATTTGGTATGTAAATTCCTCTGACCATAAAAAAGCGAAGTAAAATTGAATTTTTCGAAATTTGTACTTTTAAGGGGCGAGCGGGACAAAAAGGGTACCAACTTAAGTATTACACCTAGAATCGTGAAATTTGGTATGTAAATTCCTCTGACCATATAAAAGCGAAGTAAGATATGATTTTTCGAAATTTGTACTTTTAAGGGGCGAGCGGGACAGAAAGGGATAAAAATGGTACCAACTAAAGTATTACACATAGAATCGTGAAATTTGGTATGTAAATTCCTCTGACCAGCTAAAAGCGAAGTAAAATTGAATTTTTCGAAATTTGGTACATACTAAAGTATTACACCTAGAATCGTGAAATTTGGTATGTAAATTCCTCTGACCACATAAAAGCGAAGTAATATTGGATTTTTCGAAAATTGTACTTTTAAGGCGCGTGTGGGACAGAAAGGGACAAAAATGGTACCAACTAAAGTATTACACCTAGAATCGTGAAATTTGGTATGAAAATTTCTCTGACCATAAAAAAGCGAAGTAAAATTAAGTTTTTCGAAATTTGTACTTTTAAGGGGTGAGCGGGACAAAAAGGGGTAAAAATGTTACCAACAAAAGTATTACACCTAGAATAGTGAAATTTGGTATGTAAATTCCTCTGACCATATAAAAGCGAAGTAAAATTGGATTTTTCGAAATTTGTACTTTTAAGGGACGAGCGGGACAAAAAGGGATACAAATGGTACCAACTAAAGTATTACACCTAGAATCGTGAAATTTCGTATGTAAATTCCTCTGACCACATTAAAGAGAGGTAATATTGGATTTTTCGAACATTGTACTTTTAAGGCGCGTGCGGGACAGAAAGGGACAAAAATGGTACCAACTAAAATATTACACCTACAATCGTGAAATTTGGTATGTAAATTTCTCTGACCATATATAAGCGAAGTAAAATTTGATTTTTCGAAAATTGTACTTTTAATGGGCGTGCGGGACAAAAAGGGATAAAAATGGTACCAACAAAAGTATTACACCTAGCATCGTGATTTTTTTATGCAAATTGCTCTGACCATATAAAAGCAAAGTAAAATTGGATTTTTCGAAAATTGTACTTTTAAAGGGCTTGCGGGTCAAAAAGGGATAAAAATGGTACCAACTAAAATATTACACCTAGAATCGTGAAATTTGGTATGTAAATTCCTTTGACCATATAAAAGCAAAATAATATTGGATATTTCGAAAATTGTACTTTTAATGGGCGTGCGAGACAAAAAGGGATAAAAATGGTACCAACAAAAGTATTACACCTAGAATCGTGAAATTTGGTATGTAAATTGCTCTGACCATATAGAAACGAAGACAAATTGGATTTTTCGAAATTTGTACTTTTAAGGGAAGAGCGTGATAAAAAGGGACAAAAATGGTACCAACTAAAGTATTACAGCTCGAAACGTGAAATTTGGTATGTAAATTGCTCTGACCATATAAAAACGAAGTGAAATTGGATTTTTCGAAATTTTTACTTTTAAGGGACGAGCGGGACAAAAAGGGGTAAAAATGGTACCAACTAAAGTATTACAGCTAAAATCGAGAAATTTGGTATATAAATTCCACTGACCATATAGAAACGAAATAAAATTGGATTTTTCGAAATTTGTACTTTTAAGGGGCGTGCGGGACAAAAAGGGATAAAAATTGTGCCAACTAAAGTATTACAGCTAGAATCGTGAAATTTGGTATGTAAATTCCTCTGACCATATAGAAACGAAGTAAAATTGGATTTTTCAAAATTTGTACTTTTAAGGGGTGAGCGGGACAAAAAGGGGAAATAATGGTACCAACTAAAGTATTGCACCTAGAATGATGAAATTTGGTATGTAAATTCCTCTGACCATATAAAAGCGAAGTGAAATCGGATTTTTCGAAAATTGTACTTTTAAGGGGCGAGCGGGACAAAAAGGGATAAAAATGGTACCAACTAAAGTATTACACCTAGAATCGTGAAATTTGGTATGTAAATTCCTCTGACCATAAAAAAGCGAAGTAAAATTGGATTGTTCGAAAATTGTACTTTTAAGGGGCGAGCGGGACAATATGGGATAAAAATGGTACCGACTAAAGTATTACAGCAAGAATAGTGAAATTTGGAATGTAAATTCATCTGACCATATAGAAACGAAGTAAAATTGGATTTTTCGAAATTTGTACTTTTAAGGGAAGAGCGGGACAAAAAGGGACAAAAATGGTACCAACTAAAGTATTACAGCTAGAATCGTGAAATTTGGTATGTAAATTCCTCTGACCATATAGAAACGAAGTAAAATTGGATTTTTCAAAATTTGTACTTTTAAGGGGTGAGCGGGACATAAAGGGGAAATAATGGTACCAACTAAAGTATTGCACCTAGAATGATGAAATTTGGTATGTAAATTCCTCTGACCATATAAAAGCGAAGTGAAATCGGATTTTTCGAAAATTGTACTTTTAAGGGGCGAGCGGGACAAAAAGGGATAAAAATGGTACCAACTAAAGTATTACACCTAGAATCGTGAAATTTGGTATGTAAATTCCTCTGACCATAAAAAAGCGAAGTAAAATTGGATTGTTCGAAAATTGTACTTTTAAGGGGCGAGCGGGACAATATGGGATAAAAATGGTACCGACTAAAGTATTACAGCAAGAATAGTGAAATTTGGAATGTAAATTCATCTGACCATATAGAAATGAAGTAAAATTGGATTTTTCGAAATTTGTACTTTTAAGGGAAGAGCGGGACAAAAAGGGACAAAAATGGTACCAACTAAAGTATTACAGCTCGAAACGTGAAATTTGGTATGTAAATTGCTCTGACCATATAGAAACGAAGTAAAATTGGATTTTTCGAAATTTGTATTTTTAGGGGGCAGCAGTACAAAAAGGGATAAAAATGGTACCAACTAAAGTATTACACCTAGAATCGTGAAATTTGGTATGTAAATTCCTCTGACCATATAGTAACGAAGTGAAATTGGATTTTTCGAAATTTGTACTTTAAGGGATGTGCGGGACAAAAAGGAGTAAAAATGGTACCAACTAAAGTATTACAGCTAAAATCGTGAAATTTGGTATGTAAATTCCTCTGACCATATAGAAACGAAGTAAAATTGGATTTTTCGAAATTTGTACTTTTAAGGGGTGAGTGGGACAAAAAGGGGTAATAATGGTACCAACTAAAGTATTACAGCTAGAATCGTGAAGTTTGGTATGTAAATTCCTCTGACCATATAGAAACGAAGTAAAATTGGAATTATCGAAATTTGTACTTTTAAGGGGCGAGCGGGACAAAAAGGGATAAAAGTGGTATCAACTAAAGTATTACACCTAGAATCGAGAAATTTGGTATGTAAATTCCTCTGACCATATAAAAGCGAAGTGAAATTGGATTTTTCGAAAATTGTACTTTTAAGGGGTGAGCGGGACAAAAAGGGGTAATAATGGTACCAACTAAAGTATTACACCTAGAATCGAGAAATTTGGTATGTAAATTCCTCTGACCATATAAAAACGAAGTAAAATTGGATTTTTCGAAATTTGTTCTTTTAAGGGATGTGCGGGACAAAAAGGAGTAAAAATGGTACCAACTAAAGTATTACAGCTAAAATCGTGAAATTTGGCATGTAAATTCCTCTGACCATATAGAAACGAAGTAAAATTGGATTTTTCGAAATTTGTACTTTTAAGGGGCGAGCGGGACAAAAAAGGTTAAAAATGGTACCAACTAAAGTATTACACCTAGAATCGTGAAATTTGGTATGTAAATTCCTCTGACCATATAGAAACGAAGTAAAATTGGATTTTTCGAAATTTGTACTTTTAAGGGAACAGCGGGACAGAAAGGGATAAAAATGGTACCAAATAAAGTATTACACCTAGAATGATGAAATTTGGTATGTAAATTCCTCTGACCATGAAAAAGCGAAGAAAAATTGAATTTTTCGAAATTTTTACTTCTTCTGGTACCTACTAAAGTATTACACCTAGAATAGTGAAATTTGGTATGTAAATTCCTCTGACCATATAAAAGCGAAGTAAAGTATGATTTTTCGAAATTTGTACTTTTAAGGGGGGAGCGGGACAGAAAGGGATAAAAATGGTATCAACTAAAGTATTACACCTAGAATCGTGAAATTTGGTACGTAAATTGCTCTGACCACATAAAAGCGAAGTAAAATTGGATTTTTCGAAATTTGTACTTTTAAGGGCCGAGCGGGACAAAAAGGGATAAAAATGGTACCAACTAAAGTATTACAGCTCGAATCGAGAAATATGGTATGTAAATTCCTCTGACCATATAGAAACGAAGTAAAATTGGATTTTTCGAAAATTGTACTTTTAAGGGGCGTGCGGGACAGAAAGGGATAAAAATAGTACCAACTAAAGTATTACACCTAGAATGATGAAATTTGGTATGTAAATTCCTCTGACCATATAAAAGCGAAGTGAAATTGGATTTTTCGAAAATTGTACTTTTAAGGGGCGAGCGGGACAAAAAGGGATAAAAATGGTACCAACTAAAGTATTACAGCAAGAATAGTGAAATTTGGAATGTAAATTCATCTGACCATATAGAAACGAAGTAAAATTGGATTTTTCGAAATTTGTACTTTTTAGGGAAGAGCGGGACAAAAAGGGATAAAAATGGTACCAACTAAAGTATTACACCTAGAATCGAGAAATTTGGTATGTAAATTCCTCTGACCATATAAAAGCGAAGTGAAATTGGATTTTACGAAAATTGTACTTTTAAGGGGTGAGCGAGACAAAACGGGGTAATAATGGTACCAACTAAAGTATTACACCTAGAATCGAGAAATTTGGTATGTAAATTCCTCTGACCATATAGAAACGGAGTAAAATTGGATTTTTCGAAATTTGTACTTTTAAGGGATGTGCGGGACAAAAAGGAGTAAAAATGGTACCAACTAAAGTATTACAGCTAAAATCGTGAAATTTGGTATGTAAATTCCTCTGACCATATAGAAACGAAATAAAATTGGATTTTTCGAAAATTGTACTTTTAAGGGGCGTGCGGGACAGAAAGGGATAAAAATGGTACCAACTAAAGTATTACACCTAGAATGATGAAATTTGGTATGTAAATTCCTTTGACCATATAAAAGCGAAGTGAAATTGGATTTTTCGAAAATTGTACTTTTAAGGGGTGAGCGGGACAAAAAGGGGTAATAATGGTACCAACTAAAGTATTATAGCTAGAATCGTGAAGTTTGGTATGTAAATGCCTCTGACCATATAGAAACGAAGTAGAATTGGATTTTTCGAAATTTGTACTTTTAAGGGGCGAGCTGGACAAAAAGGGATAAAAAATGGTATCAACTAAAGTATTACACCTAGAATCGTGAAATTTGGTATGTAAATTCCTCTGACCATAAAAAAGCGAAGTAAAATTGAATTTTTCGAAATTTGTACTTTTAAGGGGCGAGCGGGACAAAAAGGGTACCAACTTAAGTATTACACCTAGAATCGTGAAATTTGGTATGTAAATTCCTCTGACCATATAAAAGCGAAGTAAAATTGAATTTTTCGCAATTTGGTACCTACTAAAGTATTACACCTAGAATAGTGAAATTTGGTATGTAAATTCCTCTGACCATATAAAAGCGAAGTAAGATATGATTTTTCGAAATTTGTACTTTTAAGGGGCGAGCGGGACAGAAAGGGATAAAAATGGTACCAACTAAAGTATTACACATAGAATCGTGAAATTTGGTATGTAAATTCCTCTGACCAGTTAAAAGCGAAGTAAAATTGAATTTTTCGAAATTTGGTACATACTAAAGTATTACACCTAGAATCGTGAAATTTGGTATGTAAATTCCTCTGACCACATAAAATCGAAGTAATATTGGATTTTTCGAAAATTGTACTTTTAAGGCGCATGTGGGACAGAAAGGGACAAAAATGGTACCAACTAAAGTATTACACCTAGAATCGTGAAATTTGGTATGTAAATTTCTCTGACCATAAAAAAGCGAAGTAAAATTAAGTTTTTCGAAATTTGTACTTTTAAGGGGTGAGCGGGACAAAAAGGGGTAAAAATGTTACCAACAAAAGTATTACACCTAGAATAGTGAAATTTGGTATGTAAATTCCTGTGACCATATAAAAGCGAAGTAAAATTGGATTTTTCGAAATTTGTACTTTTAAGGGACGAGCGGGACAAAAAGGGATACAAATGGTACCAACTAAAGTATTACTGACCATATAAAAGCAAAGTAAAATTGGATTTTTCGAAAATTGTACTTTTAAAGGGCTTGCGGGTCAAAAAGGGATAAAAATGGTACCAACTAAAATATTACACCTAGAATCGTGAAATTTGGTATGTAAATTCCTTTGACCATATAAAAGCAAAATAATATTGGATATTTCGAAAATTGTACTTTTAATGGGCGTGCGAGACAAAAAGGGATAAAAATGGTACCAACAAAAGTATTACACCTAGAATCGTGAAATTTGGTATGTAAATTGCTCTGACCATATAGAAACGAAGACAAATTGGATTTCTCGAAATTTGTACTTTTAAGGGAAGAGCGTGATAAAAAGGGACAAAAATGGTAAAAACTAAAGTATTACAGCTCGAAACGTGAAATTTGGTATGTAAATTGCTCTGACCATATAAAAACGAAGTGAAATTGGATTTTTCGAAATTTTTACTTTTAAGGGACGAGCGGGACAAAAAGGGGTAAAAATGGTACCAACTAAAGTATTACAGCTAAAATCGAGAAATTTGGTATGTAAATTCCACTGACCATATAGAAAAGAAATAAAATTGGATTTTTCGAAATTTGTACTTTTAAGGGGCGTGCGGGACAAAAAGGGATAAAAATTGTGCCAACTAAAGTATTACAGCTAGAATCGTGAAATTTGGTATGTAAATTCCTCTGACCATATAGAAACGAAGTAAAATTGGATTTTTCAAAATTTGTACTTTTAAGGGATGAGCGGGACAAAAAGGGGAAATAATGGTACCAACTAAAGTATTGCACCTAGAATGATGAAATTTGGTATGTAAATTCCTCTGACCATATAAAAGCGAAGTGAAATCGGATTTTTCGAAAATTGTACTTTTAAGGGGCGAGCGGGACAAAAAGGGATAAAAATGGTACCAACTAAAGCATTACACCTAGAATCGTGAAATTTGGTATGTAAATTCCTCTGACCATAAGAAAGCGAAGTAAAATTGGATTGTTCGAAAATTGTACTTTTAAGGGGCGAGCGGGACAATATGGGATAAAAATGGTACCGACTAAAGTATTACAGCAAGAATAGTGAAATTTGGAATGTAAATTCATCTGACCATATAGAAACGAAGTAAAATTGGATTTTTCGAAATTTGTACTTTTAAGGGGCGAGCGGGACAAAAAGGGATAAAAATGGTACCAACTAAAGTATTACACCTAGAATCGTGAAATTTGGTATGTAAATTCCTCTGACCATAAAAAAGCGAAGTAAAATTGGATTGTTCGAAAATTGTACTTTTAAGGGGCGAGCGGGACAATATGGGATAAAAATGGTACCGACTAAAGTATTACAGCAAGAATAGTGAAATTTGGAATGTAAATTCCTCTGACCATATAAAAGCGAAGTGAAATCGGATTTTTCGAAAATTGTACTTTTAAGGGGCGAGCGGGACAAAAAGGGATAAAAATGGTACCAACTAAAGTATTACACCTAGAATCGTGAAATTTGGTATGTAAATTCCTCTGACCATAAAAAAGCGAAGTAAAATTGGATTGTTCGAAAATTGTACTTTTAAGGGGCGAGCGGGACAATATGGGATAAAAATGGTACCGACTAAAGTATTACAGCAAGAATAGTGAAATTTGGAATGTAAATTCATCTGACCATATAGAAATGAAGTAAAATTGGATTTTTCGAAATTTGTACTTTTAAGGGAAGAGCGGGACAAAAAGGGACAAAAATGGTACCAACTAAAGTATTACAGCTCGAAACGTGAAATTTGGTATGTAAATTGCTCTGACCATTGTAATGAACCTGCCAGTATCAATGAATAATTTCCTAAGAAATTATCGTTTTCCATTGTTTTGAATCAAAACAAAACTTCTTTGGTCAATATTTGGGAGTAGGACTACGGGAGTCTTGAATAAGCTAGCAATAGCAGTCGGTTGGGGGGTTCTCGTCCTTTCCCTCCTATATTCAGTTCAACATCACAACAATATATATAACTCCCTATTTATTTGTGCACTTTAAAACAAAAACTAAATGATGACGAAGTCGCTAAACTTACAAATTAAAAGCCCCAGTATTTAGCGATATACTTGAAATTTACACAAATAATATTGGTTCAGTATGGTCAAAATTGTAAGCTTCTCCTGGATGACTTTTGGAGAGCATCGCCTCTTAACCCTCCCAAACCTTGGTTCTAATGGCACATTTCATTTTCAATTAGAACCCCTAAATTAAACTAAATTAATCCGCCTATTCGATCATTCGCATCGTCAGAGAAACTCGCTCGTAAAGTTTAACAAATCATAATTAATTCAAAACTGTATTTATTTAGATAGTTTCGATCAAACATTTTGTACGAATAATCTTAAAGGAAACATGGATTAAAATTATCTTAACTAGAATAATTCATATTAGATTTAATATAAATTCAAAAAAAAAGATATTAACTACTTTAAATTATTGAAAAAAATTGTATACCAAATGGATCTGAGATACGAAGTAGTCGTTCTTCACAAGTGTAGGGAATTCATAGAAATTACTTCAAAGTACTTTCTTTTCAATGAATGGAAGAATATTTATTTTACGATAAAACAACAAAGAAGACAAAGAACAACGCAAGAGAGTGGTCGAAAAAAAATCCATATCAAAATAAAAAGGGGAAAAAAACAATTGAGTGTACTCGAAGATCAACATCACTGTACCAATATAAATAGGTATCACTCTCTTAATTCTAATAATCACCTCTCTCTTACATTGCTAACATGTCTCTGTTAAATAATCACATGAATCAAGAGGTAGGTAATGATATAACAATGGTATGTAAACTCACTTACCAACACATTTCGTCGAATATTGATCAGGCCTTTTCAATTTCAGCGATGTTTTGGTTCGATGTTGTATCTAGGGATCAAATTAGTTGTAATACAAATTTAACATTAAATAACTTCATTACATATCATAACTCACGTGATTCACTCGAATAGATTTTATGATAGGTTTTTTTACATACATACATATGAGTGTGATGTTAGTTTCTTTAGGTTGTAACAGTTGTTGTTGCGAGGCATCAATTAAGTGGTAGTCCACATGATTAACAATCGAACAGACTTTTTCATAAAAAAACAGAGCTGAGATTACTGAGCACTCAGTTATGTTACTTTGCAGCTTCTATTTTTTTTCTCTATGTTTGTTGTTTTATTTTGTGTTTTTATCATTATCCCATGTAATGGTTGAATTTATAACCCAGTTACTTGCACAGTAATCAAAGCCAATTCTCAGTGCTCTGATTTCTTTTATATTGATTTTTTATATTTTTCTTTGCAATCACACAACCAACTGTCACAACAATTTTTTTAATTTTTTTGTTTTACTTTAAAAGAATTGCATGTTAATCTTATTTTGAAATTTGCTAAAGAAACCAACATCACACTGGTTTAATTCACTTATTTTCTAGTTCCTTATTTTAAACAAGTGGAAGTCTGCAGAGTAAACTTGTGTTTGTTTTATGCTTTTATGCACTTTTGTTTTCAATTCTCTAAAGCATCGTACTTAGATGAGGGTGTGGATGAGGATCACGGGGACATCCATTTAATGATCATTACGTACTCTGATGTTCATTTCTTCCAATCACGTTTTTTACGTACCCCAGCGTACAATGGACTGTCGTGAATGAAACGGACTTCTTATAATTGCGATTTTTGACCACCTTTAGAAAAACCTTTAAATATTCCTGGCTTTGGGCAACCGTCACAAGGACACAAGGCTCGATTAAAAGATTTTTCTCTACAGCTAGTGCGTCTGGAGTTGTGGTGATCACCTCTATGTAATAGCGTTATTCACTTTATGCTTGTACATGTCGTGGACAATAAAGTATTTTTTTCTGCTCAAAGAAGATGTTGTCTGGAACTACTTTTCAAGAAAGACTAAGCCAACATAGATTATGGGTCAATAAAACCATACTTTGGGCAGAACTACATACACGGTGGCGTTCAATTCTGTTGATTCCCTGACTCGGTATGCTTCCAGAGACTTCCACACTTTTACTGCTTTCCCTAAATGAATAAAATTATTGAACTGACTAAGCTGGTTTGTGAATTGTAAAATTTACCTTAGAATAACTTGATTTTAGCACAATTTAATAATAGTATTTATGGGACTTTACTGCAATAAAATGATTTTCAATATTTTTTCTGATTAAGTTTCACTGTTTTCTGATCTTCACTATTACGCTGCTAGATTGCAAAGGAAGTTGCTGTTGACTTGTCAATCTAAGGAAGCTCTCAGAATACAGATTGAGGTGAAAAAGCATGATTAATCATGTCAAAATCATATGGCCAGCAATTGACATTTCCAGCTTCGGCTGGTCGTTGTACTAGGGTATTACCATCAAAGGCAAAGCAAACCACCATAGAGAAATCGCATGATAAAAAAGTGTGAAACCATCAAATTTGGTCGTCGATTTACGCACTATTACCGCTTTAGAAACTATATTTTACATCGGATCTTTATAAAATTTTGCAGATCATGACTCATTTCCACTTGGAATGCCTAACGGGTATTATAATGACCCATGTACATGTACAACCCCCAACTGTTGTTATTACCGCTGTAAAATCTGCATTTGTCATCGGATCTTGGTCAAATTTTCCAGATCATATTATATTTACTCTGGGAATACCTACCGGAAAATAGGACCATATGGGTTAATATTTCCAAATACATCTGTCTCACCAATTTTCAATATTATCGTTTTAAATCCTTCATATTACATCGGATCTGAATTAAATTTTGCATTTATATATAATTTATCGCTCCCATAAAACACCTAGGTTTAGTAATCAAAACCAGGTATATACGCAGGAAGTGGTGTAGGGTATCATATAGTCGGCCCCGCCCGACTTTAGCCTTTCCTTACTTGTTTTATGACTGAATTTGCAGCATTTCCAATGCGTTTTCAATTGCTCATAAGACTAAAACATTAAGTGTCACTCCAACTCGACATTAGGATAAATCAATAAGGTCAGTTATAACCGAAGTCCATTACAAAACCAAATAATTCTTACTCATTGAGTGAAAGAATTAGTTGGAAAAAGGACTTAGATACGAATATCCTTTGCGTGGTAGGTTCCAACTGGTTTCCCATTCGAATCTTCCAAGACGTAGTAATGGTTTCCAAGCTTTTGAGCAACTTTTGCCTGGACAAACATTGGTGCTAATTTTGCGTTAAAGCCTTTTTCCATATTGCTTTGAGCAAAATTGCGTCTGAAAACTTGGTCACCTATATTGAATGTTGGCACTCTTGTGCGAAGGTTGTATTGCTGACGATTTTTATCATATGCCTCTTTAATATGTCTGCGCAAATCCTGTCTTAATATCTGAAGTTGATCGTCTCTTGCAAGAGTAGCGATTGGTTCATCCAAGAAGTGCAGTTTCTTCAGTAAAGCATACGAGGATCCATGGGTTATCATATTAAACCCAAAAACGGCTCGATACGGAGACACATGCAAGGCCTGATGGTACGAATTTCTAAGGGCACAACATATGGAACTTAAATTTTCGTCCCAGAGTTTATGATCCTTTTTTAAAAATGCTCTTATTCCTGCGATCAAGGATCTATTTACCCGCTCAGATGCATTAGATTGCGGTGAGTAGTAGGCTGTATATGTGTGAGCGATTCCATACTTAGTCAGAAAGGCGTTAAAGTCATTTGCCTTGAACTGACTTCCATTATCACTCACCACCACTTCAGGGACTCCATATACATGAAAAATTTGTTTTTCTAAAAAATCCTTTATCAGAGATGCCGTAAATTTCCGGAGAGGACAAACCCAATGAAACTTAGACAGATGGTCTAATACGATTAACAACCCTATGTATCCCGCCTTACTGCGTGGATATGGGCCTAATATATCAATATATAAGCGCTGGAATGGACGGATTGATGCGATTTGATTTCCCATTGGTGGTTTCATCACGAAGTTTGGGGCCTTAGTGGTCTTACAAATCTCGCAATTTTTTATGTATTTACGCACATCACGTACCATTCCAGGCCAATAGAAATTTCGCCTAAGTAACTCCAGAGTCTTACAAATACCTCCATGTGAAGCAACAGGTGAATCATGCGATCTACATATGACTTGATTTCTGAGATTAATGGGTATCCACAATTTCCAGGCTTGTTGTTCTTGGAGTTCCTCACCAGAATAATGTTCTGTACGAATATATATAAACTTGTCTATTACTTTTACATCTGGGTATTTTCCTTCGTTATCGGTGATTTTCGCCTTTAACTCAAGGTAGTCATTATCCTGGAAATGCGGCGAATTCAAGTCGATTTCCGGTTCAACTGTATCTAGAGATGAGATTTCACCCTCTGGAATTCGGGATAGTGCGTCTGGAACAACATGTTCTCTTCCTTTTCTGTGACTAACAGTAAATTTGTAAGCTTGAAGTTGCAACGCCCATCTAGCTAATCTTCCAGAAAGGTTCGGTTGTCGCATTAGCCATACAAGACTTGCATGATCCGTTATTACTTCGAATTCCTGCATCTCTAGATAACACCTGAATCTCTTAATAGCTTCAAGAGCAGCTAAGCATTCTCGCTCAGTAACACTATAATTTCTCTGCGCAGTGTTAAGCTTCCTACTCATAAATGCTATGGGTCGTTCCTGTCCGTCTTCGTCAAGTTGCACTAAAACAGCTCCTATTCCATAGTCACTGGCGTCGCAATGGAGAAAAAACTTCCTCTCGAAATCTGGGTTAATTAGGACGGGTGCGGTCGTAAGAAGTTTTTTAACCTGCTCGAAAGCCGTCTGAGCTTCTTGTGTCCATACAAATTTCTTTTTAGTTGATACTACCTCAGTTATGGGAAATACAACAGTCGCAAAATTGTCAATAAAACGGCGGTACCATCCCGCTAGACCTAAAAAACCGCGTACTTGCTTAATAGTTTTTGGAACCGGCCAGTTATTAATTGCGCTGACTTTATCAGTATCCGTTGTTATTCCACCGTCTCCTATCACATAGCCAAGGTAGTTCACTTGTGTCACACAAAACTTGCTTTTAGAAATGTTTAGCGTTAAATTTGCCTTCTTGAATTGCGATGCTATCCTAACTAATGTCTCTATATGCGAGCTAAAATCTTCCGTAACAATCACTAGATCGTCTAAGTACCCGAAAACACAGTGGCGCAGATCTGGTGGGATGATTTGGTCCATCAGTCTACACATCGTCTGTGGCGCGTTGCATAGGCCGAAGGGCATCACCACAAAGTGATACAGCGGCCTACCGGGTACTGTAAATGCTGTTAGAGGCTTTGAGAATTCGTCCAAGGCAATTTGCCAATAAGCATCCTTCAAGTCTAGTTTTGTTATCAAATTAGCCTTGGGAAGCCTTGAAAATATGCCCTCTATAGACGGAAGTGGATATGCATCCTTTTTAGTTGCCAAATTGATTTTCCGAGCATCTAGACACAGACGAATTTTAGCTGGTTTTACCACAAGTCTCATGGGAGAACTCCAAGGGGATGACGAAGGTTCTATGACCCCAAGTGAAAGCATTCTATCGATTTCATTAAACATTAACTTCTCAATAGCCGGAGAAACTGGGTAGTGGCGTTGCTTGATAGGTGAAGCATTACCAACATCGATGTTATGTGTTATTAAGCTGGTTCGGCCAAGACCTTGCTTCTCGAAATCGGGGAAAAGAGCGATTACTGTATCTAACTGTGATCTTTGAGTTGCGGAAAGAGGGTAGTAAGACTCTTTTGGAAAAGTATTTATCTCGGACAAACAAACATCGGACTTCAAATGCAAATCGGACAAATCAGGCGGACCTGTAGATGGATTGTTCAGGCTAATCATATCTACAGAACTAATGATGTTAGCAAATAATTTAAAAGTTTTGCAAAAATCAACACCGAGTATCATTCGTTGAGAAATGGATGGAATTATGAAAATTTTCATTTTGTGCGTTTGTTCCTTGAAAGTTAGGTCAACGTCGAGCCAACCAGAAACTGGTTGAGGATGACCGTCTGCAGTTCGAACAAAAGATTTGCACTTTGTATAATTTGAAAATTTATAAAAATTTATCAAAGCCAAATCTGAACCTAAGCAGCTAATGTTAGCACCAGTATCAAGCAAACCAAACTCCACAAAGTTCAAAAACGAAACTTTAGCGTAATAACGCATATCTTTTGGATTGGATATGATTGCTGATATAAGTAATTTGCGAGAGAGTTTACGCAGCTTGTAATATTCTCGTAAACGTCTCGTGGATCGTTTAGGCTTACTTTTCGGAATAGCATTAATCGAGTCGACTTTAAAAATTTCGTTGCGTCTTTTTATATAATTTTGCAACCTTTCGTGATAGGGTAAGCGAGGGTATAAAGTATTAACATTTTGTTTGAATGGCTTCCTACAATTATCAAGGAGACATTTTTGTAGAATAATGTTATTGTGTGTAGAATCTGGACAAGTCTGAGTGGACGTAGTTTTAAAGTTGAGCATCGACTTTGAACTTTTCTGATCTACATATTCAGGTAAAGAGGAAGATAAGACTATTGTTGTTCCTTTGTCGGAACAACAGGTTTGTAGTTTTTTGTTAAAGTTGAGGGTCTTGTTTGGCATTTAGAGCAATTTGGTTTATAAACCTTTTTAGCCCCGCATCCATAGCAAAAGACTTGGCGGTCTTGTAAACAATCTTGCCAATGGTGTCCTTTATTGTCACAGTTCCAACACTGTGGATTGTATGGAGATGCCTGTAGAGCATTCACCGAATTTACGGGTCCCAAGTCAGGGTCAAAATCATCCGAAGTCTCATTGAGATCAACTTCTGCTACCTGCCTACGTGTAGGAAATGAATTATTATTTCGAACTCCCATATTTCTGCGAACGTGCTCATCGTTCAGAAAATTCTCACGCTTGTGTACGAGCTGACGCAAATGAGAAACGCTGCGTACAGGGATGTACAACAATTCTTGTCTAATTTCCGGTCGCAGATTCCTTGTCAATGTCTCTATCGCTTCCGTTTCATGCATAGGAGTATCTAAGCGATCGATGATAGCAGAAATCGAATCGAAAAACACATCGAACGTCTCTCCGGACTTTTGTTTCCTATTCCGAATTTCTTCGCGAAGATCCGAAGAGGTTTTAAAATCTCCATATTGCGATCGAATGGCTTGACAAAAAGGCTCCCAGTCAATAGCTGGTACCTGTTTGCGGTAACGCCATAACCATTCCCTGGCTCTGCCGGATAACAAAATTTGCAAATTTTTGCAAATTACCGTGAAGTCACCATCGAAAGTATCCATTGTTAATGAATGGACTCTATACAAAAACTCTTCTACACTTAATCCACTTTGGGATCCATCAAATTTTAAATTCCAACCTTGAATAATGGATGAAATCTTATCGACAGTGTAGGGTAATCGAAAAGAAGAAGATAAATTCGACTGACGATTTTCAATTTGTTCTGCATTGGATTGAATTGGGGAAAACCGAGAATTATAGTTATTTAAATTTCCCTGATTACGTTCTGGATTATTTCCTGGACTTGGCCTGGTTTCCCGTTCTAAATTGAGACCTATCCGTGTACTTGGTCCTGGATTTGAAATTTGGTTTTGTGCAACAGGAGGAACAATGTTTAATGAACGAAGTAGTTGTGTCATAGTTTGTTCAATCATTCGACTGATTTGATTATAATCTACACCTGTCAGGATATTTTGTTGAACTGATTGGGTATTATTCTGAGCGGACGTTTTTTCAGTATTTATTTGAGCTCTTGAAGTAGTCTCAGTATTGTCAGTGTCATGAGTATGAATAACAGAATTCTGAGAATCATTAAACAATGTCCGAGTATTGCTTCGGGTATTGTATGCTTTAGCTCCTCGCGCTTTACCTTTGTTATGAGGTTTAGACATCGGAGCATTTGTCGGATTTTTCGTAAACGCTGGAGATGATAATACCGGATTGTTATCAGATGGAAATCTGTACCTTTGCAAATCAGAGAGCTGACAAGATCTCTTGCATATTGGACACTCTGAATTAGTTGCTAGCGAGGTTTCAATACAAATTCTGTGATAAGCATGGCAGCATTCCTGAACTATAACACAGTTTTGATCTTCCATCAAAGCGTCTGTGCATAATGAACAAATGTTCACTGGATCAGTGCCAGATGCTATCGTTTGTGAACGAATTGGAGTTCGTTCGAGCGACATATTGAGGTTTCAATTTTACTAAACGAATTTTGAAAGAACCTATGTATATCACTTGTCTTGTAAATGTCAATCTTCGAGATATTTTTTTTATTTCAAAATAAATTTTTTTTCACTGCGATGTATGCAGCGTATAACACATTAAAGAGAATAATAGCGGGAAAATCTACACTACTATAAATATTTATGTAAATATATGAAAATTTCCGAGTTCCCTTATTGACGATACGAATAAAGAATGGGGATTTATCACCACATAAACCAATATTAAAACAAAACCATTTTATGGAGCTATCGTGAAATGAATAAGTCTAAGTCAATTAAACACACCAACAAAACCTGTACATTTTGAAACTTTTAGATTTTCTAATAAAAATAGGACAGGGAACTGCAAAACAGCAAGATCACTGTAATCCTGGAATCTATTAGTGCTGATATCTAAGTTAAAATGAAATAAAGCTAAATTCTTCACAAATAGCTGGAATAAGGAATATTTCACCAAGAAATCGATCTGTGTCCCATAGAAAGAAAATTCATCTACTTCATGGTTAGCATACTCGAACTGGTAAACCTCAAGTAGTTAAATATCCAGTAAAGGGCTGAAATTTATTCTAATGGAAACTTCACTCAATCCCAATTTCCTAGACCTTATACAACGTTTTGAAATCTACATTTTATTTAACAAAATTTTTGAGCAGAAAAGAATATGAAATCCTTTTCGGCCCCACGTTGGGCGCCAATTATTGTAATGAACCTGCCAGTATCAATGAATAATTTCCTAAGAAATTATCGTTTTCCATTGTTTTGAATCAAAACAAAACTTCTTTGGTCAATATTTGGGAGTAGGACTACGGGAGTCTTGAATAAGCTAGCAATAGCAGTCGGTTGGGGGGTTCTCGTCCTTTCCCTCCTATATTCAGTTCAACATCACAACAATATATATAACTCCCTATTTATTTGTGCACTTTAAAACAAAAACTAAATGATGACGAAGTCGCTAAACTTACAAATTAAAAGCCCCAGTATTTAGCGATATACTTGAAATTTACACAAATAATATTGGTTCAGTATGGTCAAAATTGTAAGCTTCTCCTGGATGACTTTTGGAGAGCATCGCCTCTTAACCCTCCCAAACCTTGGTTCTAATGGCACATTTCATTTTCAATTAGAACCCCTAAATTAAACTAAATTAATCCGCCTATTCGATCATTCGCATCGTCAGAGAAACTCGCTCGTAAAGTTTAACAAATCATAATTAATTCAAAACTGTATTTATTTAGATAGTTTCGATCAAACATTTTGTACGAATAATCTTAAAGGAAACATGGATTAAAATTATCTTAACTAGAATAATTCATATTAGATTTAATATAAATTCAAAAAAAAAAGATATTAACTACTTTAAATTATTGAAAAAAATTGTATACCAAATGGATCTGAGATACGAAGTAGTCGTTCTTCACAAGTGTAGGGAATTCATAGAAATTACTTCAAAGTACTTTCTTTTCAATGAATGGAAGAATATTTATTTTACGATAAAACAACAAAGAAGACAAAGAACAACGCAAGAGAGTGGTCGAAAAAAAATCCATATCAAAATAAAAAGGGGAAAAAAACAATTGAGTGTACTCGAAGATCAACATCACTGTACCAATATAAATAGGTATCACTCTCTTAATTCTAATAATCACCTCTCTCTTACATTGCTAACATGTCTCTGTTAAATAATCACATGAATCAAGAGGTAGGTAATGATATAACAATGGTATGTAAACTCACTTACCAACACATTTCGTCGAATATTGATCAGGCCTTTTCAATTTCAGCGATGTTTTGGTTCGATGTTGTATCTAGGGATCAAATTAGTTGTAATACAAATTTAACATTAAATAACTTCATTACATATCATAACTCACGTGATTCACTCGAATAGATTTTATGATAGGTTTTTTTACATACATACATATGAGTGTGATGTTAGTTTCTTTAGGTTGTAACAGTTGTTGTTGCGAGGCATCAATTAAGTGGTAGTCCACATGATTAACAATCGAACAGACTTTTTCATAAAAAAAACAGAGCTGAGATTACTGAGCACTCGGTTATGTTATTTTGCAGCTTCTATTTTTTTTCTCTATGTTTGTTGTTTTATTTTGTGTTTTTATCATTATCCCATGTAATGGTTGAATTTATAACCCAGTTACTTGCACAGTAATCAAAGCCAATTCTCAGTGCTCTGATTTCTTTTATATTGATTTTTTATATTTTTCTTTGCAATCACACAACCAACTGTCACAACAATTTTTTTAATTTTTTTGTTTTACTTTAAAAGAATTGCATGTTAATCTTATTTTGAAATTTGCTAAAGAAACCAACATCACACTGGTTTAATTCACTTATTTTCTAGTTCCTTATTTTAAACAAGTGGAAGTCTGCAGAGTAAACTTGTGTTTGTTTTATGCTTTTATGCACTTTTGTTTTCAATTCTCTAAAGCATCGTACTTAGATGAGGGTGTGGATGAGGATCACGGGGACATCCATTTAATGATCATTACGTATTCTGATGTTCATTTCTTCCAATCACGTTTTTTACGTACCCCAGCGTACAATGGACTGTCGTGAATGAAACGGACTTCTTATAATTGCGATTTTTGACCACCTTTAGAAAAACCTTTAAATATTCCTGGCTTTGGGCAACCGTTACAAGGACACAAGGCTCGATTTAAAGATTTTTCTCTACAGCTAGTGCGTCTGGAGTTGTGGTGATCACCTCTATGTAATAGCGTTATTCACTTTATGCTTGTACAGGTCGTGGACAATAAAGTATTTTTTTCTGCTCAAAGAAGATGTTGTCTGGAACTACTTTTCAAGAAAGACTAAGCCAACATAGATTATGGGTCAATAAAACCATACTTTGGGCAGAACTACATACACGGTGGCGTTCAATTCTGTTGATTCCCTGACTCGGTATGCTTCCAGAGACTTCCACACTTTTACTGCTTTCCCTAAATGAATAAAATTATTGAACTGACTAAGCTGGTTTGTGAATTTTAAAATTTACCTTAGAATAACTTGATTTTAGCACAATTTAATAATAGTATTTATGGGACTTTACTGCAATAAAATGATTTTCAATATTTTTTCTGATTAAGTTTCACTGTTTTCTGATCTTCACTATTACGCTGCTAGATTGCAAAGGAAGTTGCTGTTGACTTGTCAATCTAAGGAAGCTCTCAGAATACAGATTGAGGTGAAAAAGCATGATTAATCATGTCAAAATCATATGGCCAGCAATTGACATTTCCAGCTTCGGCTGGTCGTTGTACTAGGGTATTACCATCAAAGGCAAAGCAAACCACCATAGAGAAATCGCATGATAAAAAAGTGTGAAACCATCAAATTTGGTCGTCGATTTACGTTGAGTAAATAAATGAAATTTTAGGTATCCTCGACATTAGGATAAATCAATAAGGTCAGTTATAACCGAAGTCCATTACACCATATAGAAACGAAGTAAAATTGGATTTTTCGAAATTTGTATTTTTAGGGGGCAGCAGTACAAAAAGGGATAAAAATGGTACCAACTAAAGTATTACAGATAGAATCGTGAAATTTGGTATTTAAATTCCTCTGACCATATAGTAACGAAGTAAAATTGGATTTTTCGAAATTTGTACTTTAAGGGATGTGCGGGACAAGAAGGAGTAAAAATGGTACCAACTAAAGTATTACAGCTAGAATCGTGAAGTTTGGTATGTATTCCTCTGACCATATAGAAACGAAGTAAAATTGGAATTATCGAAATTTGTACTTTTAAGGGGCGAGCGGGACAAAAAGGGATAAAAGTGGTATCAACTAAAGTATTACACCTAGAATCATGAAATTTGGTATGTAAATTCCTCTGACCATAAAAAAGCGAAGTAAAATTGAATTTTTCGAAATTTTTACTTTTAAGGGGCGAGCGGGACAAAAAGGGTACCAACTAAAGTATTACACCTAGAATCGTGAAATTTGGTATGTAAAAATAAAAGCGAAGTAAAATTGAATTTTTCGAAATTTGGTACCTACTAAAGTATTACACCTAGAATAGTGAAATTTGGTATGTAAATTCCTCCGACCATATAAAAGCAAAGTAAGAAATGATTTTTCGAAATTTGTAATTTTAAGGGGCGAGCGGGACAGAAAGGGATAAAAATGGTACCAACTAAAGTATTACACATAGAATCGTGAAATTTGGTATGTAAATTCCTCTGACTAGTTAAAAGAGAAGTAAAATTGAATCATTCGAAATTTGGTACATACTAAAGTATTACACCTAGAATCGTGAAATTTGGTATGTAAATTTCTCTGACCATATATAAGCGAAGTAAAATTTGATTTTTCGAAAATTGTACTTTTAATGGGCGTGCGGGACAAAAAGGGATAAAAATGGTACCAACAAAAGTATTACACCTAGAATGGTGAATTTTTTATGTAAATTGCTCTGACCATATAAAAGCAAAGTAAAATTGGATTTTTCGAAATTTGTACTTTTAAGGGACGAGCGGGACAAAAAGCGATACAAATGGTATCAACTAAAGTATTACACCTAGAATCGTGAAATTTCGTATGTAAATTCCTCTGACCACATAAAAGAGAGGTGATATTGGATTTTTCGAAAATTGTACTTTTAAGGCGCGTGCGGGACAGAAAGGGACAAAAATGGTACCAACTAAAGTATTACACCTAGAATCGTGAAATTTGGTATGTAAATTTCTCTGACCATAAAAAAGCGAAGTAAAATTAAATTTTTCGAAATTTGTACTTTTAAGGGGCGAGCGGGACAAAAAGGGGTAAAAATGGTACCAACTAAAGTATTACACCTAGAATGGTGAAATTTGGTATATAAATTCCTCTAACCATATAAAAGCGAAGTAAAATTGGATTTTTCGAAATTTGTTCTTTTAAGGGGCGAGCGGGATAAAAATGGTACCAACTAAAGTATTACACCTAGAATCGTGAAGTTTGGTATGTAAATTCCTCTGACCATATAAAAGCGAAGTAAAATTAGATTTTCGAAATTTGTACTTTTAAGGGCGTGCGAGACAAAAGGGATAAAAATGGTACCAACTAAAGTATTACACCTAGAATCGTGAAATTTGGTATATAAATTCCTCTGACCATATAAAAGCGAAGTAAAATTGGATTTTTCGAAAATTTTACTTTAAAGGGCGTGGGGGATAAAAATGGTACCAACTAAAGTATTACACCTAGAATCGTGAAGTTTGGTATGTAAATTCCTCTGACCATATAAAAGCGAAGTAAAATTAGATTTTCGAAATTTGTACTTTGAAGGGCGTGCGAGACAAAAGGGATAAAAATGGTACCAACTAAAGTATTACACCTAGAATCGTGAAATTTGGTATATAAATTCCTCTGACCATATAAAAGCGAAGAAAATTGGATTTTTCGAAAATTTTACTTTAAAGGGCGTGGGGGCAAAAAGGTATACAAGTTGTACCAATTTAAGTATTGCAGATATAGTCGTGAAATTTGGTATGTAAATTCCACTGACAACGTAGTAGCGCAAATCTAAATGGATTTTTCGAAATTTGTACTTATGAGGGGTGAGTGGGACAAAAAGGGATAAAAATTGTACCAACCAAAGTATTGTAGCTACAATCGTGAAATTTGGAGTGTAAATTCCTCTGGCAACGGATTAAAGTAGTACCTACTAAAGTATTGACAATTTAGCAGCGCTAATCTAAAAGAATTTTTCGAAATGGATAAATGGTACCAACTAAAGTTTTGCAGCTATAGTCGAGAAATTTGGAGTATAAATTCCTCTGACAACGTAGACTTGCAACAGAAATGGATTTCTTGATTTAGTATGTAAATTCCTCTGACCACGTAGAAGCGCAGTAAGATTGGACTTTCGAAATTTGTACTTTAAAGGGATGCGCGGGACGAAAAGGATACAAATTGTGTACAGTCCTTTAATTACTTAAACGTGGAACATGAATGGATATTTCAAAATGTGTACTTAATACAACGATACGTTCCGACAAGAAATAAAGTACATATTTTTAGGGGAAGCAAAAACACATGTTACCTATAGTGGTTTTTCAAAATGTGTACTTTTGGGAAAGAGGTGCAAAAGTTATAAAGTAGCTGGCTGCATCTAGAAACATGAGAACGAGGATAAAAATGGTGGTAATTTTTTGTTCAAAAAATGATAAAAATTATACATGAGAAGGAATTCAGTTAAAATAGTGCATATCGAAAAGCACGTTACTTTGACTGTGTGTGAGTGCTATATAATAGGATGTTTCCAAATTACTATTTTAGATTATCTATATCCACCAAAAATTAAATAAATAGATAAATAAATAAATAACAGAGACGGATAAAATTAACAAATAACTGGCTTTTTCGCGTACGAAGCAGCGGGTACTGCTAGTATCTTATATTTGGGTCAGATCGGTTCAGATTTATATATAGCTCCCACACAAATTTCACTCCCGATTTCTCTTTTTCTACTCTATAAACCACTTATTTTAACATATCTTTCAACTGGAAACACCCATGGTGAAAATGGGTCATCGGTTCAGATTTACATATAGCTCCCACACAAATTTCGCCCCAAAAATTTCCCATACAAATTTCGGATAGACTTTTTCCGCACCAGAAAGCACGAATTTTCACAAAATGAGCTTAACACGTTATATTTGAACTGGATGAACTATTTGTGAAAGTTAGTCACTATATTCCATGTTTGGATATAGCACCGATATAAATATTTCCTATTTGACAAATTGGACCTGGTAATATTAGCCTATAATTAGGAAACATACAAAAATTCTTCCCGTTTTCACTTTTTTACCGAGTTGAATTGTTTTCGGATAGAAAGTGGAGTGTATCATATAGTCGGCCCCGCCCGACTTTAGCCTTTCCTTACTTGTTAGTGATCGTTCCATGTTCTCACTAATCGTTGACAAAAACTTATCTCGGACCAGCAGCACTACTTCGTCAGCATAAGCCACTACTTTGGTGCCTCCTCTGTTGAGTTCAAACAGTATTTCATGTATCACTAGATTCCATAGCAGGGATGAAATGTCCCTGTCTCCCTGTGGTCTGCCTCTCGTTACCTACTTTCTGATCACATCGTCTCCCCAGCAATAACCGATTATATTTTTACGTTGTTGGCTGCTAAGGTTCTTTGTGCTGTAGAGAGTCTTCATTGAAACTAACCACCTCATGAAGGACTGTTTACACTGGCCCACCTTTGAGATATGCGTGTTGTGCCCCGCTGAAGTTGTATTGAGTCAAGTGGTATTTCCAATGTTTTAAGTAAAAACGATGATCGTCTTTTGTCGTATTATGGTTTATTTTTCCCGCCTTGGGGATAAAGACCACTTTGACTACCCTCCGCATTTTAGGTATGTGTGACCAAGCCAGGCTTACAGTGAAGATATTCTTGAGCCAAGGCAGGATTATATCTAGGGATTCGTGCAGTAGTGCTGGGATGATTTCGTCTGGACCTGCTGATTTAAGCGGTTGAAAGGTGCGTATCGCCCACACTATTTTATCCTCGTCGTCCGGGGCGCCAGGCAATGGATTTGTCGAGACGTTCGTATCGTCACGTTCCTCCTGACATCTTGGGATGAGCTTTCATCAAAAGTTTTTAAGTTTCTTGATTATTTTCGGTAAACGAGCCATCGTTCTTTGTTAGAAGTCCTGGAGTGACTGGCTCTTTGGATAATACTTTGCGAAGCCGAGACCCCTGACTTGTGCCTTGCAGTTCCTCACAGAAGTTCATCCAGGATTTTCTATTCGCCTTTCTAGTTTCCTTTTTAAAGTAATTGAAGATTTTGTGATATTCGTTCCAGCTTTGTTGAAGGGTCTTCAGCTATCTTTCCTGAGTATTTTGAGTTCTGGAGTCTACCATGTTTGGTTGGTTTTGCGCGGCGGAACTCGCACTGAACAGGATTCCAGACACGCTTTGGTATGGTGATCTGTTACTTTATTCACTGCTGATTCCAAATACTGTACACCTCCCATTTAGAGGTGATAACTTTTGCATTTGATTTGTAAACTTGTCCCAGTTTTTCTTTTTTTCTTACCTGATTCGAACTCTACTGTGAAGTGGATTCTATGATGATCCGTGAATGAACATTCATGTGAAACCATCCAGTTGGAGACTTTTACTGAGTCACTATTTGTTACTAAAGTTCAGGGCCGTGCGCAGGGGGGGGTTGGCGGTTCAAACCCCCCAGAGAGGTTTCGAACATATACATTTTAAAAGCTTCTAGACTTTCTGAAGCAATAAAATATAGAATTTTTAATGTCTTTTTAAAATAACTCATCTGAAATGGTAATTTTGTAGTAAAATCATAAAAACACGAAAATTACATAAAAATCGTGGACACTTTCTTGAATTTCGGACAAAGGTTATGAAAAAGACAAACAAACTAAACGAATTGTGCCAATTTCAAGATTGTGTAATGCTAATTTCGCTAATGGACACCAAATTGTTCCAAAAATTTGCATTTTTATTAACCGATACCACTTCTTGACATTCGACTAGAGCTATATCATATGAACTTTTAATTGTGTACAGCAATAAAATTATGAAAATTTAATAAGAAAATCGTTTAGTAATTTTAAAAAACTGTAGATAAGAATCACTATGATATTAAAGAGTGATTTTTTTGAGGTTAGGATTTTCATGCATTAGTATTTGACAGATCACGTGGGATTTCAGACATGGTGTCAAAGAGAAAGATGCTCAGTATGCTTTGACATTTCATCATGAATCGTCTTACAAACGAACAACGCTTGCAAATTATTGAATTTTATTATCAAAATGCGTGCTCTGTTAAGAAAGTTCATTGCGCGCTTCCATTTTATGGTCAGTTTAATCGACCCACTGAAGCGGCTATTCGGGCTATTGTGACTAAATTTCGCACCAAATTTACATTGTTGGACATTAAACCACCAACACGCTTACGTAGAGTGCGAACTGAAGAAAATATCGCAGCTGTATCGGCCAGTGTTAATGATGACCACCAATTTTCGATTCGTCGCCGTTCGCACCAATTGGGTCTCTGTTACTCAAAAACGTGGAAATGCCAAAATTGGACTAAGCGGATGGACCACCTAAGACACAGCCGCGGTCAACATTTAAATGAAATTATCTTCAAAAAGTAAATGTCATGGACCAATCTAACGTTTCAAATAAAGAACCGATGAGATTTTGCAAATTTTATGCGTTTTTTTTAAAAAAAAGTTATCAAGCTCTTAAAAAATCACCCTTTATAATCAAATAATTTGCATGATGCTTGTAGAGCGCTAAGATGTAACATTTGCGATTCGACATTTTTATGGAGCTGTATCTAAATCTGAACCGATGTGTCCTATTTTCATCACAAATGCAACAACAACGGTTTCTGTTACTTCCAATGTTTTGGGAGTTTGCAATTATAACACAGTACGACAGTGGTTGGTACACATGAGAAATGTTAACAGAATATGAAAATAGGCTTAAAATAAAGAAATACGTGTCTCGGCGATTTGCTGTAGCACGTCAGAATTTTGAGAAAATCGATTTTAAAGATTCGAAGGATCGTGGAGGTTCACTTGTAACGTAGTACTATTAAAAAAGTTCTATAAAAACAGAATGGGTGAACCGATTTAAGTGCTTGAGCCAGTTTTGAAAAGGGAATTAAATTTGGATTTGTTTTTATTAAAAAAACATTTTTTTCCCGCTAGATGGCGCTTTAATTTTCATGTAAAATTAAAAAATATCCAAAAAATGTACGAAATTCATTAAAAATACAATGTTGTTGATTTGAAATCCAATAACTAAAGTAGAATCCTTTTCGCTGGCCGGGAATTGCTTGATTCAGCTATTCGGGGCTCCGAGCCAGATCAAACTAAAAATATTATTATTCAATTTCAACGAGCTTACAGATCGGGGTTTCTGCAATTAGAAAAAATTAAAACAAGTCGTCTGGGATTTGAACCATATGGCGGTCGATTGTTTCGAAGATTGTCATTACTTCTTATCTGCGCCTTAACGTTCTAAGCCAACGACCAACCTTTTTACTTTGTCACTAATTGCAGTCTTCTCTCATTTTGCTCCTTCTCTCTCTCACGTATGAATGGTTTTTTTTCCATTACAATACGTTCAGCTTTCCTTACTTCACGCACTTGTGCTGAAGTTTTAGAAAGATTCTATTTATAGAACATTACTTATATTTTAATATTTGTTATTGTTCTACATTTTCGTGGGGCTGTACCATATTTTATTGAATTTATTTAATTGAATTTCACGAGTTAACAGATCGGGCGTCGTTTGTAACGTCAAGAATATAAAATAAAATGAATTGTCCAAATCGAAATCATTTTTGTTTTGTTTGTGGCTTATATGCACCTACTAAAAATTTTCGGAATATAACTCGTAGTGTTGTTACTGGATACGAAGGTTATTTTGTTGTTGCATACGTTCCGAATTTATGGTATGTTCCAGAAGTTGTTTGCGATTATTGTTATCGTGGTTTGATAGAATGGAAAGGTCATAATTCAAAACATCATTTAAAATACGTTCAACCATTTATTTGGCTACCACGTACAGAACATTCACCTGATGCTTGTTATTTTTGTTTATCATATCCAAAAACAGTTGGTTTTAAATACAATATACGTGAAAAAATTGAATATGCTGATGTTGATTCCATAATTTTTGCTAAAATACGTTCTGAAGAAAATCCAACGGCTCCTTCTGAAGAAACATTTGGGTGACCCCATTGGCATTCCTTTGCGTTGCTCATACATCTTGTCTTCGTACTTGAAGTATCTGGTTTCCTTAATACAAAGCGTCAAAATCTCCATGAATATGTCTTTTGGTATCCGTGTGAATTTTTCTATTAAAGTCCATTTTCTTCCAATCGTCTGTATTGCTAGATTAAATAAAAGGATAACAACAAAACCAACACAATCCAGGTTTTATCATTTTATGGCCTCAAGCTGGACAATATCAAATACATAATTCAACAACAGGTCAACAATACACACATACATCATTTTACACGGAAGGCACACCGAATCAAAATCAACGCAATGTTGTACAACAATCTTAAACAAAATTACAGTAAAGACATCAACAATATAATAAAACAGTATTCAAAACACAACAAAAAAGCTGCAAATCTAAAATCATCAGTCACTTTTCTATTAAAATGCAAACACGTAGGTATAATACCAAACTTCATAAGCTACTCCACGAAAAACGTATTAAATATATTTAAAACCAACAATAAAATCCCGTCAATATTAAAGAAAACGCTTCATAAACACATTTACAATTTTCACACAAAAATATTACGACTTCTAATAAAACACAAACACACACTAATACACAGAAACAACAACTCTCTGCTAAGCAAAAAAGATATTTTGACAAATAATTTACAAGAAGAAGATATAAAACTTTTCTTTGAGAGTGAGAATATTTTTTACAATTCTCACATAACCAAGAACAAAGCTACATTATTCAAAAAACTACAAACACTTAAACAAAAGCATGAAAAAGAACTCAAAATAAATTACAACAACGAATGGTTCGTCAACAAGACAGAAAAAAACATACCAACAAATATACAGTGGATTCTCTCCCTTGGTTCCAAATATGCATTACCCAGCACAACAACAAAATTCCCACTATTCAAAGTCATAGCGGAGGCAGAGGAATGCATAAAGATAATTGATACCAAAGAAGAACAAGAAATGGCAAGAGCGAAATTAGTTTCACTAATAGACGACCACATTGACAAAGCTGAACTGAACAGGAGAGACAAACTAATACTCAACACAGTGGGACAGACAAGAAAGTTTTTGGATGAAAATGACGACGTACTTATACTAAATGCTGACAAAGGGGGAAAAACAGTGGCAATGTACAGGGACGAATACCAATCCAAAATGAGGAAAATTGTAGGGGACATATGCTCATACCGACGACTAAAGAGAGATCCGACATCTAGTTTGCAAAATAAAAACAACAGATTAGTAGACAAACTATTCAACCTAAATCTAATAAATCAGACGGAAAAGAACAAATTGACAAATCGTACAGCCACTGCTCCTAGAATATACGGTCTTCCGAAAATCCATAAGGAAGACACCCCCTTACGACCCATATGTTCTTCAATTAATACACCTTCATACGGACTTTGCAAATACATAGTAGACGTGCTCAAGAACCTAACGAAGGACTCAATATACAATGTTAAGGAC
Organism: Polietes domitor; assembly: GCA_947397865.1. Taxonomy (NCBI): domain Eukaryota; kingdom Metazoa; phylum Arthropoda; class Insecta; order Diptera; family Muscidae; genus Polietes; species Polietes domitor. Next base: position 91,569,977 of record OX377618.1, on the reverse strand, counting down.
GCAAGCGAATTCAAAACTAGGATCAACAATACAATCATCGAGGATGACGAAATATTAATATCTTTTGACGTGGTATCACTATTCCCAAGCATACCAGCGAATCTAGCAATACAGACGATTGGAAGAAAATGGACTTTAATAGAAAAATTCACACGGATACCAAAAGACATTCATGGAGATTTTGACGTTTTGTATTAAGGAAACCAGATACTTCAAGTACGAAGACAAGATGTATGAGCAACGCAAAGGAATGCCAATGGCGTTACCCGCCTCTCCAATCATCGCCGATATTATAATGGAAGACCTACTCGACACTACAATTCAACAAATGACATCGAAACCTATAATTTTGACTAAGTACGTTGATGATATATTCGCAATTATAAATAAAACAGAAGCAAAGAACACCATCAACGTACTTAATGGATATAATAGACAAATACAATTTACTATGGAAGCGGAACAGGACAACAAACTACCACATTTGGATTCAGTAGTTTGTAGACAAGGGAATTTACTCAAATTGGACTGGTATCAAAAACCTACATCTTCCGGCAGACTAATTAACTTTTATTCGAAGCACCCAAGAAGGACTATAATAAATACAGCGACTAACTTCATCAGAAGAGTTTTAGACATCAGCGACAAAGACTTTCATAAAAATAATATTAAGAAAATTAAGAACATTTTAGAGAAAAATGATTTTCCCAGAAAAATAATAAATAATTTAATGAAATTTGTTCAAGAAAAACAGCCGAAACAAGAGGAAAAAGTGGAAAAAACATATAAATCAATAACATATGTCCCAGGATTTACAGAAAGATTTAAAAATTCTGACCTATATGACAAAGACAAATACCAGTTAGCACAGAAAACACACAATACCATAAACAAGCTATTTAGCAAGACAAAATCAAAAATAAAAAAAGAAGAAAAATCTGACGTGGTATATAAAATTAGATGTAACGGTGACAAGTCAAACTTATGCAACAAAGTATATGTTGGCACTACCAAGACAAAATTAAAGACTAGACTATCTTCCCACAAATCCGACCATAAAGCTTTTGACAAACCTTTGGAGCAAAAACCTGCTCTTGCAGCCCACTGTGCAGTGACTGGCCACAAACCAAACTTTGACGACGTCGACATACTAGCAGCAGAGAGCCACTACAATAGAAGATACACTTTAGAAATGCTACATAGAACTACCGACAGAGAAGAGATTAAATTATAAGACAGACACAGACGGTTGCTCACACATATATAGACAACTTGTAAACAAAACTAGAAAGAGAAAACACACATTAGTTACCACCAACTCTTGAAGGAACAAGTTCGTTGTTTGTTTTATTGAAATGTAATTATTGTAATAGTCGATTGTTAGTAAATTTGTATGTATATTAATTGTGATATTTTTGTAATTTTGTTTAGTGTAACACCCCTGAAGATGATCGACAAAGTCGAATCGAAATATTGGGCAAAATTTAAATAAAAAGATAACAACAAAACCAACACAATCCAGGTTTTATCATTTTATGGCCTCAAGCTGGACAATATCAAATACATAATTCAACAACAGGTCAACAATACACACATACAAAATTCTTGAATATTAATCTAAGAAGCAATTCTCGTTCGTTTGCAGAGACTTATTTCTCAAATACTTTATGAATTATTGCGACTGCGAAGGCGCCTATCTTGCCTTCGCAACAATCATGGAGTAATAGCTCAACTCCTTATAGCAGAGGTAACGTGAAGCTTTTGAGAAATATTTCATGTTGTTATTTTTTGTATCAGTTTTGCATACTCTGAAGCAAAACTATTTGTTTGATTTTTTTAGTTAAATTGAACTATTTTAATTTCACATTTTTTCTTTGTATAAAATAAAATTTTCCACAGTTTAAGTAAAAATTTCCTCGTTTTGAGAAAAAAAATCAGCAAAATAGTCCTCAGTTTGAGTAAATATTAACTTGATTTAGTAAAAATTTACTTAGTTTTAGGAAAATTTTAGCAAAATTCTACTTATATATAGTAAAAATGTACTTGGTTTTAGTTAATTTTAACTCATTAAATGGTTAATTTTTTTATGAGTGTAGATGATCCTGCGCACGGGCCTGCTAAAGTTATATCAATAACCTGTTCCCTGATGCGGCTGTAGAACGTGGGTTTGTTGCCTTAGTACAGATAACTAAATCAGTGGATAGCAAGTAGTTAAATAATGACTCATCTTTGTTGTTTATGTCGGAGCTGCCCCATATGGAGTGGTGTTCGTTGGCGTCGCCTCCAAGGATCAGGTCGTGTCCTTTGGCTTTACACCAGTTGACTAAGGCACGAACTAAATTTGATGGAGGGTCGTCTTTATCGTACGTTAGGTAAACAGAGGCCAATACCAATACTGGTTTATTTGTTCTCTGCATTGACACTACTGTTAAGTCTCCGTCACTGTAACGAGAAATCATAGTTAGATTTAAATCGTTCTTGGCTACGATACAGGTACGGATCTTACCTTCGGTTGGGGCATCAGGTTTCGAGACCTTAGTCCTGAAACACTGTTTCCCAAAATGCAGGGTACTTGAATTAGGGCCATGTCGATATCGTCTCTCCCCATGATGAGCAGCAGATCATCAGATGCCGCTTCGCAGTGGTGCAGGTTATGTTGCAGCAGAGATCGGAGAATATATTCCCATCTACTTGCCTTCTGGATTGTTCCGGTCCAAGATGGCCACTTGTTGTTGAGGTGCTGATGATCGTCAGATCCGAGAATACCATTTCCGTTTATTAGATCTGCAAATTACCTACACCTGCCTGTACGTCGTCGGTGTCATCACTTAGAGACAGGTCGATGCTGTCCTGCTTTTGTATTGGTGTGCGTGTTGTGACCGTTTTTATCGTGATCGTTTATAGTGCAGTTTGTTGATGTGTTAAAATTTATATTTGTAGGGGAGGGGATAACTTTAAGTCCGGTTGCTCTCGAATACCACCCTCCTACAGGAGGGCAGTGACCGAAAGAGCAGCCCTAAGGCCCCGCGAAGGGGATTTAGCCATTACCAACTAGAATATTTTTCAAAAAAGTTCCCGTTGGGGATCGGAGAAATATAGCTTTTAAAATATCCAATGACAAATACAGATTATACAGCGGTAATAGGTGAATCGGAAGGACATTTGAAGGGGCCTATAACAACACTTGGCCCTTTGCCAAAGCATGGGCCTATATCTAAAAAATTTGAAAACATAGAAAATGTGCGTCCTAGAGTTGTAATAATAAAAATTGGAGCTACATTAAAATGTAAGACTTTCATAGTATATATTCTTAGTTGATATATAATATAATCTGCAAAATTTGATAAAATTCCTAGAGGGGTGATAATAGAAATGGGGGGCTCATTTGTAAGGGCGCTACATTAAAAAGTGGGCCCTTATAGATCACTTGCAAAGTAGGTATTCTTTATTGAAATATAACATGATCTGCAAAATTTTATCAAGATCCAATGTAACATGTGTGTTCTAGAGCGATAATAGTGTGAACCCATTTGTAAAGGGGCTAACAAACATAGACCTATACTGCTGGCTTTCAAATAGGTGTTTCTAGTCTAAATGTAACACTGTGTGGGAATATTTCTTTATTGAAATATAACATGATCTGCAAAATTTTATCAAGATCCAATGTAACATGTGTGTTCTAGAGCGATAATAGTGTGAACCCATTTGTAAAGGGGCTATAACAAAACATAGACCTATACTGCTGGCTTTCAAAATAGGTGTTTCTAGTCTAAATGTAACACTGTGTGGGAATATTTCTTTATTGAAATATAACATGATCTGCAAAATTTTATCAAGATCCAATGTAACATGTGTGTTCTAGAGCGATAATAGTGTGAACCCATTTGTAAAGGGGCTATAACAAAACATAGACCTATACTGCTGGCTTTCAAAATAGGTGTTTCTAGTCTAAATGTAACACTGTGTGGGAAATTTGATCAAGATCCGATGTAAAATGTGCATTTTAGAGTAATAATAGTGTAAGTCAGAGGTACATTTGTATGGAGCTATATCGAAACATGGTCCCATGTGGTCCACTTTCCCGTTAGCTGTTTCTGGTTCAAATATAACAAAATCCTGAAAATATTGTCATGTATAATGTGTATTCTTGAGCAGTAATAGTTTATACTATAGGGATATATGTATGGAGGCTATATCTAAATCTGAACCGATTTCCTCCAATTTCAACATGGACCCATGTGGTCCACTTTCCCTTTAGCTGTTTCTGGTTAAAATATAACAAGATCATGAAAATTTTGTCATGTATAATGTGTATTCTAGAGCAGCAATAGTGTATATTATAGGGATATATGTATGGAGGCTATATCTAAATCTGAACCGATTTCCTCCAAATTCAATACCAATCGTCCTTGGTCAGAAAAAATAACTTCAGCCAAATTTCATGACAATCGAACAACAATAGCGACCTGTAGAGTGGGAACAAACTTAGATGGACAGACAGACATCGTTAAATCGATTCAGCTGGTGATTCTAAGCCGATCCATATACTTAAAGGAGGGTCTAGCTCTATTATTTCTTGGTGTTACAAACATTTTCGGAAAACTAACTTATAATACCCTAGTCCACGAAGTGGAGTATTCAGGTATTTCATGGGATCAATTTTATGTAGTTCAAATAAATTATACAGTATACTACAAATCTAACTTTACTCAAATTTAACGAATATGGTAAATAATATAGTAATTGATACAATTTTCCGGTAGATATTCCGAGCAAAGTAAATATAACATGATCTGGAAAATTGGTCAAGATCCAATGACAAATACAGATTATACAGCGGTAATAGAATGACCGGACGGACATTTGATGGGGCCTATAACAACACTTGGGACCTGTGCCAAAACATGGGTCTATATAGTTCTCATTCACGGTAGTTATACCTAGGTGAAATAAATCATAATCTGCAAAATTTGATCAAGATCCGATGTATGATGTAGTTTCTAGAGCTGTAATAGAGTAGAATGGGGGCCGTTTGTAAGGGCGCTACATTTAAAAATGGGCCCTTATATATCACTTTCAAAGTATGTATTCTTCATTGAAACATGATCAGAAAAATTTTATCAAGATCCAATGTAAGATGTGGGTTCTAGACCGATAATAGTGTAAACTGGGGGCCATTTGTATGAAGACTATACCAAAACTATTGACCTTATAGCTGGCTTTCAAAATAGGTGTTTATAATCAAAATGTAACACTGTGTGGGAAATTTGATGAAGATCCGATGTAAAATATGCATTTTAGAGCAGTAATATTATAAATCGGAGATACATTTGTATGGGGGCTATATCAAAACATATACCCATGTGGTCCACTTTCCCATTAGCTGTTTCTAGTTCAAATATAACACGATCCTAAAAATTTTGTCATGATTCCATGTAAAATGTGTATTCTAGAGCAGTAATAGTGTAAATTATAGGGATATTTGTATGGAGGCTATATCTAAATCTGAACCGATTTCCTCCAACTTCAATACCAATCGTCCTTGGCCAAAAAAGTAACTTTCGCCAAATTTCATGTCAATCGGACAACAATTGCGACCTGTAGAGTGCGAACAAGCTTAGATGGACAGCAGACGGACGGACTTCCTTTACGCGCAAAGCAATATTTCCTCATGTAAAGTTCAATCCTTTCTTGAAAGTAGTACATGCGTTAAACTTGATTCCAGTTCAATTTTCCTCAAATCAAGTAAATATTTACTCAAACTGAGGAAAATTAAGTAAGTTTTTCCCCAAATCATGTTCAATTATACTAAATCTAGGTAACATTTTTCTGAAATTTTCTTAAATCCAAGTAAGTTTTTATTCAAACCAAGTAAATTTTTACTAAATTTAAGTAAAATTTTCCTTAAACTATGTATATTTTAATTAAAATTTTGCTGAAATTTTTACTCAAACCAAGTAAATATTTACTTAAACTGAGGACAAATTTGCTCAAAACAAGTAAATTTTTTCTATGGGCTTTGAATGTAATACATTCGAATTTCAGCTATTCGATCGAGTAATTTCTTCTTACGAATGAAATTTTTTCCAAACAAAAAAATTCTTAATATTTTTCTAACTTAAAACCGTGGAAATTTTATTCCACACAACTATAAATTTACTCAATTGTAAGAATATTTTATTAAATTCAAGTAAATTTACTACCTTATTTCTAGTAAATGAACTATTTGCTATGACTTTGGAATAAGAATCGTTACTCACACTTAGTTAATTTTTCTACATATAAGAAAATTTTTACTAAACTGGAGTCAAATTGTTGAACTAAATTGGAGTTGGACTTTATTCAAATTTAGTAATGCCATTTTTCTAAGTGTGGGTTTAGTAATCAAAGCGAGGTATATACACAGAGAGTGGTGTAGGGTATTATATAGTCGGCCCCGCCCGACTTTAGCCGTTCCTTGCTTTTTTTTAAGAATATAAGTTATAATAAAAATATCAAAAATTATTTGATATGGAACACACCAATTGCACTTTTTACTACCCATTACTCCAGGAAATCCAGTCACTCCATAGAATCTAAAACACGAAATCAAAATACATATATACTTTTCTCTTATTCCATCGTATTCAGCGGGAGATGGAAAAGTGTAAATCATCGCACATTCGAATTGGTTGGGGGATAGACTTATTTTGGCCAACAACAAATACGCAGTGGATTTAGTTAGGCTATAAACTCCCGGAAACGCGTAATTTTTGCGGTGTAGACACAACATATTGCGTCGATCATATTCCTCGCCTCTCATTAATGCCCCAGAATACATTTTAAGTGGCGTTTTATTGTTTTCTTTTATTTATGATGATTTTTTATTATTGTTTTTTATTGATTTGGTTTGTGTTTTGATTATTTGACAGATCTGGAAATTCCAATATAAAAATACAGCACTGTTGCTTTTTCTCGCTTTGAGTTACAGACAAGTCACAAATCGAGAAACAATGGAATTTTTTGTTTCATGCTTACTCGATGTGAGAAGTTCTCACTAAAGTTACAGAACATGGGTACTGTTGTTTGATTTCGGTGTTACACACATTTGGCACGAAACTAACTTATAATACCCGAATCCTCGATGTGGTTTAGGGCAGAGATGGGCGCGACTCACGTGATTCACGCGTGATCCAATATTTGTTACTCACGTCAGTGTGCGTGACTCTAATTTCTGCGTGAGTCATGTAATTTTTTCGTGAGTCGTACTTATTTATTAAATCTTTTATTTTCATTTTATTTCGCTTTCAAATGTGAAATTTAGCATTCAAAAAAAAAGTTATATATATACATTAGAGTGCCTTCAAAATAAAAGTTGTGGATGTTCCCGACTATAATGAAAGATTGGTTTCTCCCAAAATATTGCGCTGTTATCATCTATAAATCAGGTCTTTCTTGAATAAAATTCAAGGTGAGAATGGTATTTAGAAAAAAACCTGCTAGAAATTAATAAATATATAATACAAATACATATCAAAGACATTTTAACCAGATTAGATTTTATCATTTTTGTGCATTCTTTGTTGCATTTTTTATAAAAACCGCAATAACTTCCATATTTTTAGTTCGATTTGTGTTTTTGTTGGATCGCAATTTTTAGAACTTCCTAACCCCTTAAGGGCCGAACATTTTTTCTTCTATTGGCTCTCAGTGGGTTAAATATGATGTAAAAACTGAAATATGGGGTTATTTGCATCGTAAACACATTCTAGTCTTACTTTTTGTAAAAAAACATCTGAAATTTTGGTCTTTCAATGGATAAATTACAATAAAACCGTGCGAAATGATTTCCCTCCCAAGAACGAAATTATATAGAAGTGAAGCTATAGGTCAAGAAAACTCATACTCAGTTTTATATTTCGTGGTCGTTTGTCTTTTTTACAGGACTTTTAATTTCCAAAGGATGTAAATGTTTCAATAATTTAGTTTCGTACTTTTGCGTGTCATACAATGGCGATATGGGTATCAAATGAAAGAGAACATCTGCTAAATATTCTTTAAATTTCATGCGCCTATCTACATATATCAATTTAACATTAACAACCATTTCAATTTTTCCCCATTAAAAACTTTATGTAGATTATTCATGTTTTAGTTTTTAAGGTGGGAAATTTGAATATAAATCTGCTTTTTATACTGGGTCATATTATAAGTTTTTAATATTGTTTGATAAGGCTCGGGTTCAATTTCTAGCTTTTTTTCTCAATGCCTTTCTCATCGTGAATTCTTTTCAAGAAAAACCTGATTTATGGAGGTTATTTTGAAAGCGTCCAGCTCGGACAATGATAAAAGCGAAATACTTCGGGAGAATATATAAAACAAACCAATCTTTCATTTTAGTCGGGAACATCAACAACATTTTTTTCTTCGTCACAAAGAAGCCACTCTAATATACATATATTTATTTCTAAAACAAAGTGTTTCAATGTACGTATAATTTCTAACCTTTAAACCGGGTAAATGCTTTGTTTTCTACTTGGATTTTATGTCAGTGTTCGATTTTTAACTTATTTGCGTTAAACTATACAATATATCACACTGTAATTTTGTATACTACTTTAAAAATAGGAATTTCAGACAGACATCGCAAACATGATTTAAATAATAAAATTTACGGATTTGCACGGCGTTACTCTTTTCGATTTAGAATAGAAAATGAGGGGATCATATATATTATTTTCATTGTGGAAATTGTTTGTGTTTACGTGAATCACGCGAGCAAAATGCTTGGCTTGACTATAACATGCTGTGCCAGTTCAGGTAAATATAAATTTAATTTGTCCGGGTAAATTCGGAGCCACCTTAAGGTCATGCGTTTCTGGAGTCAAGCAGGGAGTTCCTATATATATATATATAGTGATTTGAATAACAGTGCGTCCATGAAGTTGGTTATTTTTTTATCGTGAGCGTGATTGTGTTCCACTGTTATATGTATATTCAGAAAATACTTCGAATTTACAGTAAAAGAAATTACTAATTAATTAATAATCTGAAAAGACTTCTATCGTGAGGCGGCTGGAGCTCGGCACTATTTATCTGTGGGATTTTTGGCACTCACAGCTCGAGAACCCAGTCCGAAGATTAAGTTTGTTCTGCATGAGTCAAAAAAGTTAAATGACAATACAGTATGTCTTACACGGTACAACACATGATTTGCCAACTCAATTCTGAGAACAGTATGTGAAATTATACCCAAAAAGAATAATTTCTGCATCATTCGTTTTGTCTTCTTACCTGCCGAAATATTTTTAATATCGATTTGAAGTTAGTACTATCGTATAGGGGAATTTATCACGTTTTAGGCCCTGTTGTTTGACATAGCTCGACACTAGTGGCCCGATTTAGTTGAAATAAATTTTAAAAAATTAAGAATTACAATTCCCTTAATCTGTTCATATATTGTTTTCCTATACAAGCAACAGTTTCCAAGTTAAAAATAAGTTTCCAATAAAAAATGGAGAAAAGTTTTTTTTTAAATTCATAAAAATACAAAACGGAAATAAGTTTCAAGTGTAGTTACTTTTTCGCAAAGTCACATAACCTGTGAGCAAAATGAGACAAAGATCATGAAAATCGATGCACGCGTTTCGCTTTTATTCGCAATTGAGTAAAGGTATGCATTTCAAAAAATAAAATAAAAATAAAAATTAAAAAATTATCATGCAAAAAAAATTAATTTATAAAAACTTTATGAAAATAAAATAATATGCAATTAATACGCAATTATAATATACATAAAAACAAAATTCAGAACATTTTTTCAATTATTGGCAATATCCATGCTTGCAGAAGTTGACGCTTGTGGTTCTGATGATCTTGTTTTCTTCGTAGGTTGTTCATATTCATGGTCTGAGTCTGTATCGTCATCCGAGATACACATACTATTCAAGGGCGTGTTTCTTTCACTGTGTCCACCAATTTCAATGTCTTCATCTTCGGTGCTTTCTTCAAACTGCATAATTGTGGAACTCCACCAACAAACCTCCGCAAGCAATGCATCCAATTTTTTGCTTTTGAACCGCTTTTCAATTGGCATGGTCACTAGGGCGTACCTCAAAAAAAAAGTTCGCCGTACACCTTCGAATATGAAGTATTATTGAAAGGTAGTTTCAAAAAAAAAATTTTTATTTTTTTATGCCGAACGTAGTGGTCGCGCTTTTACATTTTTCTATATAACTTGTATTTATAAACGGATTTTAAAGTGTGATACATCGATGTTTTTGTCTCGATTTTTTTGTCTTTGAAGTCATTGAGCTCAAGCACCCCCTTCTGGTACTTACCCATCATTTCTCAGTTGCTACTACCCTAATGTACCACTCTAATAATCGAAAATTAAAGCTCGCATAAAATCATGAATCATGTTTGAGCTCAATGACTTCAAAGACAAAAAAATCGGACAAAAACATCGATGTATCACACTTTAAAATCCGTTTATAAATGCAGAAGTTATATAGAAAAATGTAAAAGCGCGACCCCTACGTTCGGCATAAAAAAATAAAAAAAAATTTTTTGAAACTACCTTTCAATAATACTTCATATTCGAAGGTGTACGGCGAACTTTTTTTTTTTTACTTGTAACCTGGTACGCTCTAATGGTCACCTGGTGGAACCTCTCTCCTTGTTCGTCTGATTCCTGAGGTGATTGTGCCAAAAGGTATCGAGGTGGTGGTGCAAGAAATGCAATTTCAGCGTCATGGATGCACCGATTTTTTTCAAAATAATATAGCAACCTGTCCACTCGTTGCTGTATCTCTTCTCGCTGGACACGGTTCTTTCCTAGAACGCCTTCTATTACTTCATTCAATGCGTTCCATGCATGTTGGTGGTCGTGATGCTCTGAAAGCATATTTGTGAAAGAATCACTTTTGATAAATTTCCGAATATCAGGTCCGTTCAGAATACCTGTTTTAAATACATAAAAAAACGAAAAAATTATTGGTAATGCGAATGTATACAAATGAACAAATTTAGATATGACAATATTTAAATATAGAGTACGATACGTACCGTTTTTAATTTTCTCATCACTGAGTTTCGGAAAGATGGATTTCAAACAGTCAAAGGCGCCGTTAACTTTATTGACCACCACTTCAACGAATTTCCCAGCTATTCCCAGTTTCATGTGTAGCGGTGGCAACAAAATATCATGCATGTCCTTTATCATAGGTTCATTGCGTAATTTTAATTGTTTGTTGAGCTCGGGAGTTCTTCCTTTCCAATCTTTACATTGATATTGATTTCCTTTGTATCGTGAATCCCAATTACAAAGGAAGCAGAAGTATTTTTGATATCCGCCCTTTTCTATAATCCCTTGTGGTATGTTGACCACCTTCAGATCGCAACAAATGTTCCATTTGTGTTCATCGTATTTGATTTTCTTCAAAATTTCGCCCAATGTTTCATACGTTTCCTTCATAGTTGTGCTGAATCCCAATGGAATGGATGGTTTTTTATTTTTTTTTGTGCAGCAGCACAGCCTTCAAACTGGTAACTGAACTATCGATGAATAAACGCCAGTCGCCAGCGATATAAACCATTCCCAATTTTTCCACTAAGCCTGGTATATCATGGCAGTACGTGAACGTATTTGCTTCGTCAACAGAATAAAATTTCTGAAAATCAGCTTGGCGTTGTCGGTATGATGTTGCGCTGACATTTTTCTGTGTGAGTTCTCTGCTCTTCAGAAATGATGTCAACCATTCGGAGTTGTGTTTTGATAGTCCCAGCTTGGCCACAATGTAATCCATTTCTATTTGTGCTAGCGGTCGTGGTCCTTTTTCTTCAATATCGGGTATCCAATCAGCATCATCCAAATTGGTCGGATTGGTGAAAACAGTTTCGGCTACGAGGGACACAGTATCCCCACTCGGAGGTTTAGGTGCATCGGTATCAGCAGGGCGTTGCACTGGAAGTGTGGCAGTAAATGCAGCAGTGTATACTTTTGCTTTCAATTGTTTTGTGTTTAATCCAGGACGAAAATTTATGCATGCGTAGCACCTGGATTCATCATGTCCAGTTAGGTCTTGCACCCAAATTACTGGCTACTTTTTCCGTGCAGCCATTTTAGAAGGGTAGTATAACAACTGTTGCACACTGTGTCCGGCGTAAAATTTGCACCACTTGAATCTGCTTCATCGAAATAATTACAATACGCGGTTTTGAATTGCTCAGTAAACAATTTTTTCGGTCTTTTTTCTGTATTTTTCGGACGATACGACCACAAACGTAACAAAATTCATCCAAATTTGGGCACTTGTTGTTTTCCATATTGATATATTTTATGTTTTGTTGTTATTCACTATTAAAAACTGCACTTTCAAAATATTGACTTGTACTTTTCGCGTTCGTCGACACTTGTTGAATGAGTAAAATCGATCAATGTACACCTATTTATGCTGTGTATTGTTCACTATTTAACTGACAGGTACTTGTAAATGGGTGCATATTTTTTACCGTCGCTATATACCTGTTTCACCATGTGTGAGGTTTAAATTTTCCGAATAATGACCACCCCTAAATGTGAAAAACCCAAAAAATTAAAAGTTACTTTGCTTACTATGGGGTTTTCAGTTGGCTACCTGTTTTTTACAGAAATTCAACGCACATTTAGGGGTCGTCATTATTCGCAAATGTATTTAAAACAGGTATTCTGAACGGACCTGATATTCGGAAATTGATCAAAAGTGATTCTTTCATGAACAACCTACGAAGAAAACAAGATCATCAGAACCACAAGCGTCAACTTCTGCAAGCATGGATATTGCCAATAATTGAAAAATGTTCTGAATTTTGTTTTTATGCATATTATAATTGCGTATTAATTGCATATTATTTTATTTTCATAAAGTTTTTATAAATTAATTTTTTTTCATGATATTTTTTTAATTTTAATTTTTATTTTATTTTTTGAAATTCATACCTTTACTCAATTGCGAATAAAAGCGAAACGCGTGCATCGATTTTCATGATCTTTGTCTCATTTTGCTCATAGGTTATGTGACTTTGCGAAAAAAGTAACTACACTTGAAACTTATTTCCGTTTTGTATTTTTTATGAATTTAAAAAAAAATTTTCTTCATTTTTTATTGGAAACTTATTTTTAACTTGGAAACTGTTGCTTGTATAGGAAAACAATATATGAACAGATTAAGGGAATTGTAATTCTTAATTTTTTAAAATTTATTTCAACTAAATCGGGCTAGTGGCTGTCGAGCTATGTCAAACAACAGGGCCTAAAACGTGATAAATTCCCCTATACGATAGTACTAACTTCAAATCGATATTAAAAATATTTCGGCAGGTAAGAAGACAAAACGAATGATGCAGAAATTATTCTTTTTGGGTATAATTTCACATACTGTTCTCAGAATTGAGTTGGCAATCAACGAACTGAAAAATGTTGTACTGTGTTATGGAACACAGGTATGACAATTTGTGTTAGCTTGCGAGGTGTCCACAAAAAATACAGAATTGGCTGTATTCATCTGTTATAGCCTTTTCAGACTGCATGCATGGAACACAGGTATGACAATTTGTGTTAGTTTGCGAGGTGTCCACAAAAATAAAGAATTCGCTGTATTCATCTATTATAGCCATTTCAGACCGCATGCGAAATTTATTTATTTTTATTTTCTTGATACTCGAGATTATACTCTAACTTCGATTTAACTTATATACAAGTTAACAACAACAGACAATTCAACATAACAACAACAATAGCCACTAAACGCGCCGATATCAAAACTGCAACAGATAACAACAGCAGACAACTCAACATAACAACAACAACAATAGGCACTAAACGTGCCGATATAAAAACTGCAACTCTAGCGGATTCCCAGACGGTAACCTGAATCCACACACGCAGTCAACAACAACGGTGGGAAACCAACAGCCAGCACAGCAAAGGTGGGAAATGCAAAATCAACATTTTTAATATTCAAAATTATATTTAATCAACTAAATAATGTAAAAACCTTGCAGTCAGTTTTATACGATAAATAAAACCACATGTTGTCAACATAAGTTGACAACATAAAAAAATATTTTAAATAAAAAATCCGTGTTTTTAATTTACATACAAAAACCCCTCCTTAATCACATACAAAAAAACTGTGGCCTCTGTAGTGCCTGAACAACACAACAGCAATTCTTTTTTATTCATAATTTACTATCGTTTGTAGACTTTTGTGACATTGTGTAAGTCTGACAAGGCAGACATAAGGTCGATTTTCAAATGTCAATTGGTACGGTATTGTCTCGCCGACAATATCGCAGAAGCTCTTTTTCAGAAATATTCTCCGTTTGGTCCTCTCACTGAGATTCAGTTTAAGGGTGGATGCTCCGTTTGGCCCGACACTGGGATTTAGTTACTGCCCTCCTGATTCTGGACACGTTTTTCTATTATTTGTTCAACCAAAATCTCATTTTGAGTAATGTACATAACAGGAGATGCTCCGATTGGTCCTGACGCTGGGATTTATTTACTGCCCTCCAATATCGAGACATATTTTTCTATTATTTGTTCAACCAAAAACTCGTTTTGGGTAAGTGTGGTACACCAAAGTGCTCGTATTGATCTCCTCTCCGTTTGGTTTGGTGCGGGAATTTAGTTACTGCCCTTCGGGTGATGCTTCATTTGGCCTTGTAATGGGATTTAGTTTCCGCCCTCCAGAATCCGAACACATTTTTCTACTATTTGTTCAAAAATTCATTTTGGGTAAGTGTATACACAAAAATGTCCGTACAATACTGCAGAAGACAGACACTGGCATGTAGTAACTGCCCTCCAGTGACCGGACACATTTTTTTATTATTTGTTCAACCAAGAAGTTAATTTTGGCAAGTGTGATACGCAAAAATTTCCGTATTGAACTCCTTTACAATACTGCAGGAGGTGTTCTTCAGAGGATGCTCCGTTCAGCCAGACACCTTTCACAGGGTGGAAGTCATGATAGTGTGCAGCCAAATAAATTAAATGTCACCATGCCATTTGTAAATAAATTTGCATTTTATAAAATATAGATGCAAAATGGGCTTGAGAATAGGAGAATATCGCAGTTCAAATCAAATATTTCAAAAATGATTTTCAAGAATAGAAAGCAGAAGTGATGCTAGTGAATGATGGAGTAGATGTCAATATTCTACATTTGTATGTTTGAATAAAGATTACAATATCATTGCGACTGGCTATTTGTTTAACGGCGTGAAAAATCATCAAATTCCATTAGTTCATAAACACAAGGTATAAAAACAATGAAAAATCCAAGGAAAAATTGGTTATGGAAATTTAAGTTTTTCAATCATGAGATTGCACTATCAGAAAAAATATATTTTTCCATAACCAATTTTTTCTTGAATTTTTCATTCTTTTTATGAACTAAAGAAAAAAATAAAATGTTGATGATTTTTCACTGAAGTTCTGGTTGAATTTGCAAAAACTTAATCGAAAAAAATCGTAAACAATAGAAGCCATCATTTTACCACTTTCAAACTCACACAGTCGCTTAAAAATAGGCCTAAGCACACTACTTTAAAATTTCAACAAAATGGATTGGAAATCAAAATAAAAGAATTAAAATTGCAAAAACTTTAAAAAATCTAACCCTGCTATAACTCAACACCTGAATATTTTAAAAGTAATTGAAATTACCTTCAAAAACATTAAAATCGGTAAAGTCTTTCAGGAGATACAGGCGATTGAATGAACACACCTTTTAGAAAAGTACCATGTTTATCACAGTTAATTTTTTCCCAAAAATACGTGTACAATATTTTTACGAGAAGAATACATACACAAACTTTCAAAACAATCGCAGCTATCGAGGTCAAAAACCGTACCGCTTGACATGGAATGACTCATAGGAAAATACTATATATATATTATAGTATTATCCTTTGGCTACTGTATTGTTGAAAAGGTATAGAAACTGTAGCATATAGTTCGGGGCTAACTGACATGGTTCATGACCAGGATTGAAGGGGAGTTAAGCGTTATATTATAAACCAAGACAACCGGATAAGGTGTCGGTATAACACTTGTACCAAATGATTGATTGCAATGACGTATGGGACAGGTGAAGGGAATGGATTAATGACATTTTGACATTTTCCGCCCTGAAACCTGGTAGCGATAGGTTGGCGAAATGGTAGTTTCTAGCGTGCTGCATTTTTTAGCATGAAAATTATTTTAGCCATATTTCTGGCGAAAATGAAAATTTTCCAAATTTGTATTTTTTCAATTTGTATTTTTTGTTTAACGTGCCCAACTGCAATATCCACTTTTTGTAAATGTCTTACGGTGATGATTTTGTTGTTGCGTGAATTGGTTGCTATGAATGTGGAAAGGTGTTTTTGTGTTCGTATTTTCCAGGTATTTTGTGTTCGTATTTTCAATTATTTTGTGTTTATTTTTCTGTATTATTGTGTTGCAGCGTGACGGAAAATATGTTTTTCTTTAATTATGTATATATATATAGTCTTTAATATATATATATATATATAGTCGATATTGCCAGGGAAACCCTGATATCCACGGGTTGAGATAACCGCCCAGAACGAGAGAGGCATAGATGCAGGAGATACCTGTTGTCTTGTTCTTTTATTTAGTAACAGATTGTGATATAGTTGGAGACCAGTCACTCTCTCTACTATCGGAGACAACATAGTCTAAGTTTCCCCAATGTTGATGGTGTTATACGTTGTAAGTGAGATAAGTATGACAGTATGCCACATGGTTCCTGCCTGGGCTAGGCAGACCAGTTTGTGGGCAAAGAAAAGACATGAACTGATGTTGGCGTGATAGAAAAAGAGATCTAAAAATTTGTGATGAGTTATTTCCGAAATGTTTAATGTTAATGTTACTGTCATACTTATCTTTTTTTCTTCTCACTTGGACCTTTGGAATCAAAAGTCCAACATTTTATAAAAGCTTTTGGTAAAAATAATGATAATACCACTTGATAGAGAACTTATTACCGATCGAAAATCCTACAACCGATTCAAAATCGGTCAACAATTGTGGTTTATAGATCCGCTCAAAGATGATTATTTTTTTTAGAACACAAGAAAAAACACAAAATTAAAAAAATGAAAGATTCACAATTGAGTTACAGACAAACTATCTATCCAATCTTTACGTTTTTGGTGTCATTTGAAAGGTATGTTAGATGAAATGAACTGAAACACAAATTAGATGTATTCAAGGCTTAGTTACCCAAAAATCGCAGTAGTAAAAAGACAATATATTTGGATCATTTTTCAACTTTGGTGGAATAGAACTAAAAAAGTTTTGATAAGTTTTGGATGTCATTACTTTGAGGTGATTAAGTACTCAATAAGTATTCAATTAAAGTTGGATGCCGATACTTGTCTATTTGCATGTTAATTGATGTTTTTACATTTTATAAAGCAACATACGAAATTAAAATCAATTATTAACTATATTCACTTCTATGACACCAGGAGTTGGCACATATCATACGAAATTAAAACCTGTTATGGTGTATTTTTGCATACATGAGACCTAGAGTCCTGAAATTTTGTGTGAGTTCATTATTTTTTAACTTATATAGGCAAAATAAACATGGGTGGACGTGGCACCTCCCCTAAAAATTATTAACCAATATACTTCCGTTGCACAGTAAAGTGTATCGTGAAATTTTGTGTGAGTTCATTGATTATTACGGTGCTAATTTGTAAAAAAATGGGCGGTAATGGAAAAGTGGACGTGGCACCTCCCAAATGAAGTAATTGAATAACCCTTTTAATATTGTAAAATAATTTGTCTCTTTTTAGAATTTTTCTCAGATAAGATAGCGGGTCTATAGGCTATATATTAAAAAACTTGAATTGAGTGCGGGCGGGGCGTTGCAAAACTTTTTTAGAGATAACTTTATGAAAACTTATACATATATATTTATGATCATAATAAATCAATATGAAACCGAATTTTGATTTTTCGGTTTCCGATTTTTGTCTGAAAAACGGACGAGATTCAGCTAGCTAAATATAAATATATTGACAAATATTTGAATGTATGTTATGTTAAATCAAAAATAAATGAGAAATGATTAGTTTGGCAACAAAAAAGTAAATGTAAAGTAACTCGAAATATAATATTTTTGTAAAGAAAAAAAAACATACTCCTTTCCTAGTCTCATTTTAAAGCTTACAATGTCTTTTTTACAACAAAATATTACTTTTGTGAATATGTTTTCTAGTTCAGAAGTTAAAAGTCAAAACGCCCCACTGTGTGCCGGTTAGATGTTTATCGGACCGAAAAACTTGATAAGCTGATGGTATTGTGTTGTTGCTGTAATTCAAAATGTCTTCTATCAATTTGTATTTAGCTTAAATTCTCGTACCGGATATCCTTATTTATTATTCTGCAAAAGAAAAAAGTAGTATTTAGTCGATGTGTATGGGTTTTTATCAAATTTATGTTTTTTTGTTCATGCATTTACATAAAATATTCATTTCAAATCCACAGCATCGAAGGTAAACTGGAGATGTCATATATTTTTATTGTTCTTTTAATGATAATTATTTAATTATAATTAGTGAATTTTAATCTGAGAATTAGGAGTGTTAGATTTTCACAATTATTTATTCCCGATAAAATAATAAAAATCAAGACGGGTTTCAAATTCAAATTATTTTTTTTTATTTAATTTAAATTATTTTTCACACAACTTGTCACATTCAGTATCTACACAGGAATGAATATAAAAGGAAAAACTTCTAGACCATTTGAAAATTCACTCTAAACAAAAAAACTCAAATCAAACAAAATTGAGATAACCATGGAAACAAAACTTAACCCATTTTGACCGATGTATTTTTGATTGGGAAGAAAACAAAAACACAATAAGAAAAAACTGCATACTTCTTCCAACAAGGAGTTATATACAATAGAAATTTGCACTTTATACTTTAAAAGTATTAGCAAATTTTGATTTTGTTAGTTTTTTGTCAATGCTAAAACTCCGCCCGGTGATTCTCATGATATAAGTGAGAGAGTCAGTAATAGAGGTTTGCCAGCAGAAATAAATACCCAAAATTGCTATTTATTGGGAAATTTGTTTACAGATCCACCAGTAGGTGTTACAGGCCACACAGGAGCTGTTCCGAAAGTTCCAAATACCAACATTTTCAATTCCACCTGGTCCTCCCCGTTTAAATCAAAGCTCAGGAAAAGAATCCGCTGCATTATTCAAATCTCATAAAAGGTTTGATAACAGAGGCGAATATCAAATACAGATCGGATCTTGAAGAAACAATGGAAGAGGATTTCAAAACTAGTTTTGAGATAATGATGATAATGATGAAATGAGAAATATTAACAAATCTAACGAAGGTTCAGAGAAAGGTCCACAATCAAATGAGGATAGGCAAAGTGAGATGTTGAGAGTTCAGAATAAAAGACCAAATCCACAAAGAAGATTCGACTTTTAGGAAAATTGTTCATGTTTGATTGGTTTTGCGCGGCGGTACTCGCTCTGAACAGGATTCCAGAAACGCTTTGGTATGGTGATCTGTTACTTTATTCACTGCTGATTCCAGTTCATGTACACCTCACATTTGGAGGTGATAACTTTTGCATTTGATTTCTAAACTTGTCCCAGTTTGTGTTTTTAGGGTTTCTGTATGGACTTTTCTTACATGAGCTCTATTGTGAAGTGGATTCTATGATGATCCGTGAAAGAACATTCATGTGAAACTATCCAGTTGGAGACTTTTACTGAGTCATTATATGTTACTAAAGTTATATCAATAACATGTTCCCTGATGCGGCTGTAGAACGTGGGTTTGTTGCCCTTATGTCAGATAATTAAATCAGTGGATAGCAAGTTGTTAAATAATGACTCATTTTGAGTAGCGCCGCCGCCGATAATTATGGGTCGGCTTGTAACTCTGGTTGGTGTTAGAGACAGGGTCAACACAAGGTTTTCAGTGTTCTGCTTTCTGTCTGTAGCGTGTGTCAAGTTTATCGTACCGTTGTCGTTAGTTGGGGTGTCGTCGGTTTTGGCAGTGGGAGGTATAACCTCCACGACAATAGCATTAGTTATAGACTCATACTTCTTGACGTGGAACTTATGCTTGCGAATAAAGCGCTTGTCGTGAGTCGTTAGGGAAGAGAACGTTAGTGAAGAAGACCTTTACTCTCCATCATCCTAAGGAATCGCAGCGAACGCTTGTAGCCTTCCTCACGCTTCTGCTCGTCCGTCTTTCTTTCCTTTTTGGCGTCTCTTCGTGGTGTCATTTTAGCAACCGTGGCAGATGCGGTAATCGCAGACTGGGTCGGATCCGAGGATACCATCTTGATATCTTCTTCGTCCGTTTCTTAGATCTGCAAATTACCTACACCTGCCAGTACGTCGTCGGTGTCATCACTTAGAAACAGATCGATGCCGTCCTGTTTTTGTATTCGTGTGCGTGTTGTGGCCGTTTAAATCGTGATCGTTTATAGTGCTATTTGTTGATGTGATAAAATTTATATTTATACTCATCATAAAGGGGAGGACAGTGCAGCAAGCTGCACCCTCCCGTGGGAGGGCAGTGACCGAAAGAGCAGCACTTAAACCCGCGCATCGCGTCAAGATTGTTACCCGCGAAGGGGATTTTGCTATTACCAAGAAGAATATTTTTCAAAAAAGTTTCCGTTTGGGATCGGAGAAATATAGCTTTTAAGATATCGGGTATTTATAGAATTTTGATTCTCCGATATCTCGAAAACTAGAATACATGAATAGAGTAGTTCAAAGCAATTAGTTAGCCATTGGCAAGCAGAGTATTTAAAAAAAATCACGGTCCAAATTCCGTTTGATATCGTAGATATATAGCTTTTATGATATCGCATATAGTATATATCTTTAAAATCAAATGCGTGCTATATAGGATTATGCCTTGGAAATGGGACGAATTTATCTTCATACCATATTCAAGCTACAAACCTAATAAGCAAGCATGATTAGTATCATTATAACGTTGTAGCAATAAAACATTTATTCGTGACGCTACCCAAATATAACTGTCCTGTGCAGCTCCATCAAAGCTTGCGAACCCTCAGATTCAAATCGCAAATCTAGAATATAGTAAATATTAGAATATATATAATAATTTTTTTTTGAAGAATAAAAGTTATAATAACAATATCAAAAATTATTTGATATGGAACACACCAATTGCACTTTTTTCGCATGATATCCATTTCGATTGAAATAGCAGCACCTATTACTCCGGGAAATCCAGTCACTCAATAGAATCTAAAACACGAAATCAAAATACATATATACTTATGATGTGGAACTCAACCACTTACTTACTTTTCTCTTATTCCATCGTATTCAGCGGGAGATGGAAACCTAACCCATATTGGCATCAGCTTCTGTTCGAGTATGTCTGACACTTCTAGCACAAATCGACATACCACAGATCGGCTTATAAAAGCTGCAAAATCTTGGCCCAATATCTCTGTGGAATGATCCAGTGACAAAAAAGTGTAAAGCATCGCACATTCGAATTGGTTGGGGGATGAATGTGTTTCTTACACACTTGGTCATAAATAGACTTATTTTGGCCAACAACAAATACGACATGCCTTTAATTAGACTATATAACTCCCGGAAACGAGTAATTTTTGCGGTGTAAACGCAACATATTGCGTCGATCATATTTCTCGCCTCTAATTAATGCCACAAAATATATTTTAACTGGCGTTTTATTGGTTTCTTTTATTTATGATGATTTTTTTATTATTGTTTCTTTTGTTGATTTGGTTTGTGCTTTGATTATTTGACAGATATCTGGAAATTCCAATAATAAAATAGAGCACTGTTGCTTTTTCTCGCTTTGAGTTACAGACAAAGTTTTTAGTCACAAATCGAGAAACAATGGAATTTTTTGTTTCATGCTTACTCGATGTGAGAAGTTGTTGTTTGATTTTGGTGTTACACACATTTGGCATGAAACTAACTTATAATACCCGAATCCTCGCTGTTGTTTAGGGTAGAGATGGGTGCGACTCACGTGATTCACTCGTGATCTTGAGCCAATTTTTTTTCTCACTTGAGCATGCGTGAATCTAATTTCTGCGTGAGTCACGTTCTTTTTTCGTGAGTCGCACATATTTATTAACTGCCTGGCCCACGATGTCGAACGTTAACGTTCGCATGCCTCTCATGCGACAAACAGCTGATTTGGGACCCACTAACAGGCACCAGAACGACAAAGCGAACGAAAATCTATGCGAAAGAAAACGTAAGCATTTCAGTGCAAAATCGGGGCCCACTAACTTTTTGTTCTGTCATCTGTGCGAACGTAAATGTCAAAAGCACTCACTTGTGTTGTGTCTGTCGTTACAGTTATCAAAAACATCAAAACATCAGAAAAACATCAATATAATGGAAATAAAAGGTAAGTAAATAAAGTTATGAATAATTGTTCGTATTTTATTGAAATATATGTTTGTTTCAGACCATCAGGAATTAAAGTCATAGCAGTTATTACACCAACTTCACATCAGATAGCAACAGTCTCATTAACAACAACATAAGCACATTCAACAACAACAACGTCCTCCGGCCAACAACAGACCCTCAACCAAGAAAACATAAACAACACAATAACAATAGCAGCAAAGGAGTTCAGATGCCAATCACAGAAACAAATTGTAGAATATTTTGAGTTAAAAAATAAAGAAAACGCACAATACAAATGTCTTTTTTATTAATTCAATCATTTTTGGTAAAATTTATATTATTCTACAACACAAAAAAAAAAAACACAACCCCTAAATTTTGTTTGTTTACATTTTTCTCTCCGTTATAGTGGTGTCTACTTAATTTTTATATGGTACAATTTATACATTTTGCGTTTTTTTCTTGGCATATTTGCAATTATTTGAGAATTTTTTGATCTGGCAACATTTTCATTCACTCACAACACGTAAGGCTATGCGAACGAAAAGTTAGAAGATAGTGGTTCGCTTTTTGATGTGAAAGTGAGTGACTGGCTTTCGTTCGCATAGATTTTCTTTCGACATCGTGGGTCAGGCAGTAAATCTTTTATTTTCATTTTATTTCGCTTTAAAATGTGAAATTTACCATATATATATATATATATATATATATATATATACGTGAATCACGTGAGCAAAATTTATTTTAGTCAGTTTAGTTGCACTTCTCAGCACTGCTTGACTATAATTTGATGTATACGAAAACATGTTGCGCAAGTTCAGGTAAATATTAATTTAATTTGTCCGGGTAAATTCGGAGCCACCTTAAGGTCATGCGTTTCTGGAGTCAAGCGGGGTGTTCATATATATATAAGCGCCATTGCAAGTTGTTAGTGGCCAGAAAAGTGAAGTCAGTTTCAGCCATTTTTGTCGAATTGAAGTCCATATAGCTAGCGGATATAAACATACAAGAGTGATTTGATTAACAGTGTGTCCCATGAAGTTGGTTATTTTTTTATAGTGAGCGTGATTGTGTTCCAGTGTTATATGTATATTCAGAAAATATTTGGATTTGCAGTAAAAGTAAGTAGGAAAGTGAGTCTATTTGTTGGAAAGTTTAACTAATTAACAAGCTCAATTAGGTCTGAAAAGACTTATATAGTGAGGCGACAGGCGCTCGGCACTATTTATATGTGAGATTTTTGGCAATCAAAGCTCGAGAACCCATTCTGAAGATTAAGTTTGTTCTGCATGAGTCAAACAAGTTAAATGACAATGCAGTATGGCTTATGGAACACAGGTATAACAATTTGTGTTAGTTTGCGAGGTGTCCACAAAAATAAAGATTTGGCTGTATTCATATGTTATAGCCATTTCAGACTGCATGCGAAATTTATTTATTTTTATTTTCTGGATACTCGAGATTATACTCTAACTTCGATTTAACTTATATATATACAACAACCCCTCCCTAATCACATACAAAAAACTGTGGGCCTCTGTCGTGCCTGAACAACAGCAATTTTTTTATTCATAACTAGCTGACCCGACAGAAACTTTCCTGTCCATATTTTAAAAATTTCAATTGTGATTGTAATCTGAAGTTTTGATAAGCTGTGAAATGAGAAAAATTGATTTCTAAGTGATCATAGTATGCGTCAAGGATTGCTGTCATAGATATTCTTTTTAAGGATACGGCCATGACATTCAATTCGGATTACGCAACTGGAAAAATGAACATGCGTGATGAATTCAGTATACTGATGAAAGTGTGTGCACGTTCGCTCACCTTG
The DNA here is from genome assembly GCA_947397865.1 of Polietes domitor. NCBI lineage: Eukaryota > Metazoa > Arthropoda > Insecta > Diptera > Muscidae > Polietes > Polietes domitor. The sequence continues at coordinate 91,545,686 of OX377618.1, read as the reverse complement.
ATCTTGAACAACCTTTCGTTTTTAATGCAGTGAACTGGAAAAATCGATGGGGAATATAATGTGATTTTCCATTGACAATTTTTTGAAAATAATAGTGCAGATTGTTTGATCTGCAGCTTGTTTCTCTTGAACGTACTTAATGTGAATGTCGTGACGTGTTTCCATAAATAAGACAACTTCAAGCTAGTCTTTAGTTTACCGTCCGTGGAATCAGTGACAGTGTTTGGTAAAAATCACAAAAAATCGTTGGATCACCTAAACACTTTGATTGTTACAACGTTCGGTCTAATCAATGCCACTTTTCGTGATCAGTCGTATATAGATGTATTTTCACTGCTGCGGAATATTAGTCCTCGCAAATTTCTTCGAAAGGTTGCACGTTGGAATTTAGTTAATTTGCATACTCAAGGGCAAATTGGATGCTGAATGAACTGCTCGACCTACATTTCAACAACTTAGCTGCAATTCCCGATGAAGGAAGTGCAAGTGTTAAGTAACTCTTGAGAGATTCGTTGTAAAAATCGAAAGACTTTTTTTTACAGAATTGGTCAAAATAAGATGTTGACGATTTTCTGGAAACTGTATAATAAAAATGCGCTGTATGTTTTTTGAACTTAAAGTGATTTTTTGAACATTTTTCAGCATCATCTCGTCTATTAACGATCGGTGAATTGACAAAAATCGAAATGCCTCAAAAATTATTTGAAAACTAATATTCCAGATTGCTCTTTTGCCAACCTATCCTGATGTCAGTGTCTTGGCGTATTTTCACAAAATATACTTTAGTTCATCGGCTGCAAAAAAATAAAGCGAAAATCTTCGAATGTAATCATTGCACAACCACCAAATACAGATGAACTTCGATTAACCGTGATGCTCGGGACCGGGCTAATCACGGATAACCGAAAATCACGGTTAAAAGAGGTAAAATTTTACATGTATAAATTTTATTATTTTTATTTATTTTTGACAAAAACATGTAAATCTGCGTCTATAAATAACTTATTATATCTCTAGGAATACATACATTTATTTAAAAAAATCTTTTATGGAAGTCTGTCTTATGCTTTTAGCTTTTGATTGTTCTTCCAACAAATGAGTTTGTATGCGATATATTTGCATTTTATCTGGTTCTGAAATACTTGGACAATTAAAGTTTTCTAAAAAACCTAACAAAATACTACTAGCCTCTATTGCCTGAGCCAATGTAGGCGTTTCGTCCGCATTTCCTCCATCTGATTCCTCGGAATTTGAATCAAGCTCATCTTCATAGCTTTGGGTAACCATGTCTACGATTTCGTTATATCTACGTTGGTTATATCTGTTTGTATCTCAACAAGGCTATTTGGAGCATCTTCATTTTGAGATAGTAAGTTATTCCAAACTCTTATTAAAACTTGTGGAGTTACAGAGTCCCACGAAGCTGCGGCTGCCCACAAAGCTGTCTTAATATTCAAAGATTTAACGAACTCACGTCTGTCATTAGCACCAACAAGTTTTTGAACGATCAGTTTACGGTAGTGACATTTGAAGCTCCGAATTACTCCTTGATCCATAGGCTGAATCAAGGACGTGCAATTTGGTGGGAGATATTTAACGTTTTCAGATATCATAGCATTTACATCTGAGTGTGCTGGACAGTTGTCTAATAGTAAAAGTATTTTACAGTTATTTTTGAGACCGATGCGCCTTTGATGTTCCTTTGCTTCTGGTACAAAATTTTGATTAAACCACTCCAGAAATAGCTGTTGTGTTACCCAAGCTTTCTTATTAGATTTATAAATCACAGGAAGGTGTTCAACGTTTTTTAAAGCTCTTGGATGGGCACTTTTTTCTATTATCATCAATTTCCAACGGTGTCGTCGATTTTAATGAACGGTGTAGATATTGAGCAATCAGATGCTCTCGATGTTCTCGGCATGAAAATACAACGTGATGTTCGTTGGACAAAACATGTATTTGATGTGTCGAAAGATGCCTTCAAATGTTTAGGCTTTTTGAAAAGATGTAAGAAATATTTCACACCCTCTGATCTTCTCAATATCTACACTACCTACATCAGACCAAAGATGGAATACAACTCCCATATATGGTCGGGTGCTCCAGCCCGTGAGAACGTTCGGTAGAGATACGCGACTCTCCAGGAACGCTCACCCATTTGTTGTCGATTGGACAACCGGCCGCACTACACATTACAGAATAAATTCGTTCTTCGCCCGTACTATCCGTATGTGGAATCGACTTCCGGCAAATATCTTTCCCTCCAATTACGACATTCAGAGATTCAAAACAGATGTCAACAGACACTACTCCCTCTTTCCTCCTTCCCATACCTGATCTTCCTTCCACCAACGCAATGCACTGCATTTGTAGGGGACATCCCCTGAGTGTTGGTTCAGTGAAAAATAAAATGTACACTTGTGAGTTCCTGCAACATTTGAACAAACTAGCACTGCGATTCTCTCCTTGGATTCCTTGTACCCTTCAATAGAATATTCATTACCACTAGCCAAAGAATTCTGAGGCAAACACCTCCAAAATAGACTGGTTTCGTCTGCATTGTAGATCTGTTCAGTTGTAAGTTGTTCGTTTTTAATGATTTCATCCAAGTCGTCCACAAACATCGTAGCAGACTCATAATCAGCACACTCCTTTTCTCCCGCAGATTTCAGTCGACGGATTCCATGACGTTTTTTGAATTTATCCAACCAACCAAATGAATAAGTGCACTCTGAATTCATGTTTAACTTCAAATGGAACATTTTTGACTTTTCGACAATCATTTCGCCTGAAGTTCAGAAGCAAATTTCAGTTTAAGTTCATACAATATCTCGATTTCAGTTAACTTACCTGAAATTGGAGTTCCCTTAAATCTTTCTTGCCGAAACCATTCATATGTTGCGAAATCAACTTTTGGATTTTCGGATGTTTTTAGTGTATATCTGTGTTTAAGGTCAAGCATTGAATCAGTATCGGAGCAGAATTTTAAAATCCGATCTTTATTTTTTATTAAATCGGATACAGTTTGAATGCCAACTCCATATTTTTCAGACAACATTTTAAAAGGTACTTTACGTTTTGAGTATTCATTAATCAGCTCCATTTTTTCTTTAATTGAAAGAACCTTTCTTGCTCTATTCGCGGATTTAGTTTTTGACGGTGGCATGATGTAAGGAAAATACGTCTTGACAGATCAAATTTCACACTGATGAATGAATATGAAATTTGATATGAAAATTACACTTTCATGAAAAGGGGAATCACCGAATTTTAATATGAGAGATGTGTGTGTATTATTGTATTTTGGAAATAATTTGAATATTTTTCGCTTTTATACAAAGATAATAAAAATGTCATATAAATAAAATATTGACTTTGCGGCCTGTAAGAAAGCAAAGGCTAGTCACAGCGAAAAACCACTTTTGTCACTATATATTCAATATATCTACATTTTAAATATGTCTTTAGATTGTTCTCGTACGTCAACCTACTTTTTGCCAAAAAACAGGGAATCTGGCCCACAGTGCGCTTTGTGTAAGGCAAATAAAGAGTGATTTTTTTGAGGTTAGGATTTTCATGCATTAGTATTTGACAGATCACGTGGGATTTCAGACATGGTGTCAAAGAGAAAGATGCTCAGTATGCTTTGACATTTCATCATGAATCGTCTTACAAACGAACAAAGCTTGCAAATTATTGAATTTTATTATCAAAATGCGTGCTCTGTTAAGAAAGTTCATTGCGCGCTTCCATTTTATGGTCAGTTTAATCGACCCACTGAAGCGGCTATTCGGGCTATTGTGACTAAATTTCGCACCAAATTTACATTGTTGGACATTAAACCACCAACACGCTTACGTAGAGTGCGAACTGAAGAAAATATCGCAGCTGTATCGGCCAGTGTTAATGATGACCACCAATTTTCGATTCGTCGCCGTTCGCACCAATTGGGTCTCTGTTACTCAAAAACGTGGAAATGCCAAAATTGGACTAAGCGGATGGACCACCTAAGACGCAGCCGCGGTCAACATTTAAATGAAATTATCTTCAAAAAGTAAATGTCATGGACCAATCTAACGTTTCAAATAAAGAACCGATGAGATTTTGCAAATTTTATGCGTTTTTTTTTTTAAAAAAGTTATCAAGCTCTTAAAAAATCACCCTTTACAAGTTGTCTGTCTTTCCCTAACTTTCTTTCAGTATGAATGATATTTGATCGCGAAGTCCCACTTTGATGCGATAGTTAAAACCTCTAATAAGCGCAATTCGTACAGCATAAAGTAGTAGTGAAATCGGAATTTTTGAATGATTTGATCGCGAAGTCCCACTTTGATGCGATAGTTAAAACCTATAATAAGCGAAATTCGTACAGCATAAATTAGTAGTGAAATCGGAATTATTTATGAACGTTATTTAGCGCTTTTTTCACTGCATTTAAAATATGTGTTATACATCACATCTTTTTCCCTACACCACTTCGTGGATTAGGGTATTTTAAGTTAGTTTCGCGCCAAATGTTTGTACCACCAAGAAATAATCGAGCTAGACCCACCTTTTAGTATACGGATCTGCTTAGAATCACCAGCTGAATCGATTTAACGATGTCTGTCTGTCCGTCCGTCCTTGGATTTGGACGAAGTCGGTTCAGATTTAGATATAGCCTCCATACAAATATACCTATAATTTACACTATTACTGCGGTAGTTTATAGATATAGATAGGATTATATTATATTTGTGCTAGAAACAGCTAACGGGAAAGTCTTCCACATGGGCCCATGTTTTGATATAGTATATATTGCAGATCGTAGTATATTTCAATAAAGAATACCTACTTTGAAAGTGATCTATAAGGGCCAATTTTTAAATGTAGCGCCCTTACAAAAGGGCCCCCATTTTTATTATAGGACCCACATTTTACATCGGAAATTTTGCAGATTATGTTATATTTCAACTAAGAATACATACTATGAAAGTCAAATATATGGGTCCATATATTGGTATAACCCCCATACAAATTGGGCCCCCATTCTACTCTATACAATTTTGCAGATCATGTTATATTTCAACTAAGAATACCTACGTTGAAAGTGATCTATATTTTAATGTAGCACCCTTACAAATGGGCCCCATTTTAGTATTACCCCTCTAGGACCAACATTTTACATCGGAAGTTTTATTTCAACTAGGAATACCTAAACTCAGAATAATTGCATTCCTAAATCTGAGTAAAATCCATACTACAATTTATTTCAAAAAATTTACTCCAGTTCAGTAAAAATTTCCTTAAAAGTAGGAAAATTAGCTAAGTATGAGTAAAGTTCCCTTCTTTCAAAGTCATAGTAAATAGTTCATTTACTAGAAATCTAAGCAATAATTAAGTGTATACATACTTATGTGGAAGTATATTTCCAAGATTTTTTGTATGAAAAAAATTAGAATTTTTTTGTATCGAAAAAATTCCATTTAGGAAATTTTTACTAAAAAATATGGTTTTTCCTAAAATCAAGTTAATATGTTTACTGAAATTTATGCCGAGTTCTTCATACATTTAAGTATTAAGATCTTACAAAAATCAATTGAAATTGTTTAGAAAATTCTTGAATATTAATCTAAGAGTGTAATATGAAGGTCAAATATACGTGTCCATATTTTGGCACAATCCCAGTGCAAATGATCCCCATTTTACACTATTACCGCTCCAGAACCTATATCTTACATCGTATCTTTATAAAATTTTGCAATTTTTGTTGGGATATGCCTAAAGGAAACTATAATGTTCGTCCAATTTATCCTATTACCTCTGTAAAATCTGCATTTGTCATCGAATCTTGGTTAAATCATATCATATTATATTTACTCTCGGAATACCTTCCCAAAAATTGGACCATTTCGTTTTAAATCATTCATATTACATCGGATCTAGATTAAATTTTCCAGATCATGGATTATTTCACATAGGAACTCTTACTAATGAAGTGGACCATGGAACCCGATTTTAGACGTATTTTCTACATCACGTTATATTTCAGTTAGGAACACTTACGCAAAGAAATTGCCACCGCTCGTTATCAGTTTCTGATTTGTTTACATCACACTTCAGATTCAACTTATTACAGCCAATAAATTTTGGCATATTCGTTAAATTTGACTAAAGATGCATTTATAGTATACTGTATAATTTATCGCCCCCATAAGTTTAGTAATAAAAACCAGGTATATACGCAGGGGGTGGTGTAGGGTATCATATAGTTAGGCAATTTCTGTATTCTTATATATTAGCTGTATTCATATATATATATACATATATACTTATTACCGATCAAGAATCCTACAACCGATTCCAAATCGGACAACAATTGTGGTTTATAGATCCGCTCAAAGATAATTATTTTTTTCAGAACACAAGAAAAACACAAAAAGGAAAAAATTGAAAGATTCACAATTGAGTTACAGACAAATTATCTATCCAATCTTTACGTTTTTGGTGTCATTTGAAAGGTATGTTAGATGAAATGAACTGAAACACAAATTGGGTGTATTTAAGGCTTAGTTACCCAAAAATCGTAGTAGTAAAAAAAAACAATATATTTGGATCATTTTTCAACTTTGGTGGAATAGAACTAAAAAGTTTTGATAAGTTTTGGATGTCATTACTTTGAGGTGATTAAGTACTCTTTACACTACCATATTCAATTAAAGTTGGATGCCAATACTTGTCTATTCGCATGTTATTACAAATAAAAGAGTGACTCTTGGCATATAAAATGACTTTTTTACATTTTATAAAGCAACATACGAAATTAAAATCAAGTATTAACTATATTCACTTCCATGACACCAGGAGTTGGCACATATCATACGAAATTAAAACCTGTGATTAGGAATTATACACACTTCACAAACCCTTTATTAATGTTTGCCATTCTGATTAAATTCACGACACTTGAAAGTTTACAAAGTTTATTAAATAAAGAGTTATTATCAAAGACAGTGGACTGTATTATGTACGATTGGTTAGAGCGCAAGATGTCGACTGACTACAATGTTCTAAATTGAATGATAGACAAGTGTCAAAGGAAATTGATGTTCGAATAGAGATGAGTTGTAATAAGAGAAAAATAGGGATGTGCAATAAGGTACGAAAAAAGGGATATTGTTATTATATTATGATATATTATTATGAATGAATGGAATATGTACTTATGAACTAAATTAATATAAATATGGAATGCGTTCCTCAACATCCCGGGCGGCCCTGAAACATCGTTTCAGCAAATTGGTAACTTCACGAGTTTGCTTATTGGCCTGGTCATCTCCCCATGTGATGTACGAAGTTTGACTACTCTGACTAGTCCATCCTTGCCGGGAAATGTTTCGATGATTCGGCCGGTAATCCAAGTTGCGGGTGGAATGCTGTCTTCCTTCACGATGACCAGATCGTTGACTTCAAGATTTGGATTTACCTTAGTCCATTTTGGACGTTGTTGAAGTGATGTCAAATATTCTTGGCTCCATCTCTTCCAAAAACCTTCATACATAGACTGGATATACTGCCAGTAGTCTAGACGGTTGATATTGATGTTGGTTAAGTTGCCTTCAGGTACCATCGTTGTCGGACGACCAATTAGAAAATGCGATGGTGATAAATAGTTCGTCTGCGTATCCGAAGTAGCTGTCAAAGGTCTTGAATTGACCACTGCTTCAATTTGCGCGAGCAGAGTGCGCATTTGCTCGAACGTCAGGACAGTAGCTCCAACAACGCGCTTTAAATGTAACTTAACAGAGCGTACTGCTGACTCCCACATACCTCCCCAGTAAGGTGAATATGGCGGTATGAAATTCCACTTGATGCCCTCTTTGGCCAGAGCATGCATAACTATAATGTTGTGATCTTCAGATTGTAATTGTTTGTACATTTCGTCGAGTTTTCGCTTGCCGCCTACGAAGTTCTTACCATTGTCGCTATAGATTGCAGAGCATGAAAATTCGTAAAGCTGATAGGAAAGGGTCTGTACTGAAATCGGAAACCAGTTCGAGATGTATCGCTGATGTGACCAAACATACGAATAAACATATGTAGCCCTTTGACGTTTTTGAGTTGCGACCCCTGTGAAGTTTCAGCGTAAATGGGCCTGCATAATCACAGCCTGCATTCTCGAACGGATATGATTGCAGAACTCTAACTGACGGTAGATCTGCCATCCGTTGTTCGGTGTTTTGACGTGAATGACGGAAACATTTCAAGCATTCGTGAGTTATCTTTCGTATCAAATTTCTAGCTCCTAGTATCCAATATCGTTGTCGCACTATCACAAACATCAACGATACTCCAGGATGAAGATCAAAATAATCGAATATTATTATCAATTATAATAAAGAATTGAGCGACTGAACGCTAACATAAAATAAAAGTGTTGTGTACCCGATCTAATTTGATTGTTGTGTACAAACAAAAAATCAAAAGAATAAAATACAAAAAAAAAAAAAAATAAACAATCAAGGCAGTGTTGTGCGTGTTGTTGTTGTGCAAATCGAAAAACAGCCAACAACAAAACCTCAGTGTGTGAGTTCAACTAACTCAAGTGAGGAACGGCGGCTAAGCCTAAACGGGAGGAATGCATACATTCATCTGACAACAGATGTGAGTGTGAAAAATAACAAAAAAGAACGTGATGACAGTTTGTATTTAACCGCGAAACCCCTTGACCGAGCGCGCTCTTATTCTCCACAATTGTCTGACCAAATGTCAGAGAAAAGAAACGAAATTACGAAAAGAAATACAGGTTTAAATATCGAAATGTCTAAAAGTATGCTTTTAAATAAGTGTAGTAATGTGGATACACAGAAAGAAAAGAGTGCTGATATAAATTTGTCAAAGGGCGCGATCCCCAAAATAAATCTGACAGCCGGAAATGTCGATAATAAAATCCAAACGGGTATAGATAGATACGTACTCGTCAATAAACGTAAGTCCAGCCCTAGGTCCTCACGACAAGAACCATCCTCAAAAATGCATAAAGGATACATTCCGGTAAGTCAAAACCGTTTCTCACTTCTCAGCACTGAGGACGCCACTGACCAAGGAAATGAAATTGTTAAGGAATTCAAACCTCCTCCAATATACTTACGAGAGCAGACATCGAATGTGCTCGTTAATAAGCTTTCCCAGCTAGTAGGAAAAAATAATTTTCATGTAACTACTATACGAAGGGGAAATGTCCAAGAGACGAAAGTACAAACGTACTCTGAGTCCGTCTACAGGAAAATGGTCGAACTATTCGACAAAGAAAAGAAAAATTATTACACTTATCAACTTAAAAGCTCTAAGGGGTTAGTTGTAATAATAAAGGGAATTGATAGTTCTGTATTACCAGAAGAAATAAAAAAAGAACTCGAAGAGGAAGGATATGAAGTAAAGTCGGTTATAAATATCCTTAACAAAAATAAAATGCCACAGCCCATGTTTAAAGTGGAATTAACATTTGAGTCGTCAAGAATAAAAAAGAAGGGTGCGACTCACCCAATATATGATCTGCGGTATCTGTGCAGTCGTAGAATAAGAGTAGAGGAACCGCTAAAGCGCAGGGATCCTCCTCAATGTACCAATTGCCAGGAATTCGGACACACCAAGACCTACTGTAAGTTGCCTTCAGTGTGCGTCAGGTGTAGTGATGTGCATAAATCTTTGGAATGTCCACATTCCAAAGAAGACTCTAGTGCAAAAAAATGTAGTAACTGTGGTGAAAATCACACGGCAAATTATAGAGGCTGCCCTGTGTACATCCACATGAGAAAAGCCACCAACGCAACTAGACCAAAGCCTGTGTACTTACAGTACCAGCCTGCACCCTACCCGAACCTGAAGACCATAGCCCCTATGGTAAATGCTAGCTCTAGCAACAAGACTCTGTCCCGAGTCCAATCTAACACAAATCCTACTAATTTATCATACGCCCGTACGCTAAAAGAAGGTACTTCCGTAAGTCAAAATTTTCCCTCGGAAAATTCAAAGTCTGTGTACTCACAGTACCAGCCAGTACCCAATCTAAACCTGAAGACCAGATCCCCTATGGTAAATGCTAGCTCTTGCAACAATCTCTCGTACGCTCGTACGCCGCAAGAAGATGCTCCCTTAACTTCAAATCCCTCCCTGGAAAACTCAATTGAGAAAATGATAGAAACCATGAATAACTTTATGTTGAGTATGCAAAATATGATGCAAGAAATGATGAGAAATCAGAGCATGCTAATGCAAATTGTACTGAATCAAAAATAAATCCATTGCGAATTTGTTTTTGGAACGCAAACGGCCTAAGCCAGCACAAACATGAAGTAGATAATTTTATTCGACACCAAAAAATCGACATACTTCTTGTCTCAGAGACACAATTTGCTATAAGGAACTGTTTTAGAATAAACGGATATTTTACTTACGACACAAAACACCCGAGCGGTAGAGCCTGTGGTGGCACAGCTGTTATTGTGCACAATAGGGTAAGGCATTGTCCAATACAGGAATATAGAACAGAGCACATACAGGCTACGTCAATCAACCTCACAAATATGAACATTGTGATATCAGCAATTTATTGCCCTCCGAGATATAATATAAACAGTGCTCAATTCGTAGACTTCTTCTCTACACTAGGGTCGAAATTTATAGCAGCTGGTGACTATAACGCCAAACATACCTATTGGGGTTCACGAATTACCCTTCCAAGAGGTAGGCAATTATTAAGTGCGATGTCACGCGCTAAACTAGACGTTATTTCTAGCGGCCAGCCGACACACTGGCCCTCAGACTTAAGCAAAGTACCTGATTTAATCGATTTCGCTATAGTCAAGAATATAAGACATGATCAAAGTTCCATATATACTTCATTCGATCTTTCTTCTGATCACTCCCCTTCAATTATGACATTGTTCAATATCAAGTCAGAAAATGAGAACGAAGTCCATAACTTTCCTAACAGACGCACGAACTGGATGAAATACAAAAAGTATGTTAGTACACATATTCCTCAGGACATTTGTTTAAAATCTGAGGACGAAATAGAACATGCCGTTAACCTCTTTACTGATATTGTGAACAATGCAGCTAAGGTGGCAACACCGAAAGACATTAATGGAGGTGGCAACCCTGCAAACTGCCCAAGGGATATTGAAACCCTTATTAGAGAGAAAAGAAAGCTTAGAAGGGAATGGCAGAGATATCGCTCCCCAACTCTGAAGTGTCGACTCAAGCATTGCCAGAAAAGATTAACGTCTGCCCTTAAGGCAAAGGAGGAATCTGCCCTCAAAATCTACCTGCAGAATTTAGATCCAACAGAGAGAAGTGATTTTAGCCTCTGGAAGGCCACAAAAGATATGCGAAGCCCTATTGCGCATGAATCCCCGCTACGCCTTCAGAATGGCAGTTGGGCAAAAAGCACTGAAGAGAAGGTCAATGCATTTGCCAACCACTTGGAAGAGGTATTCACACCAAATAGTGGACCATCTTCTGTCAATCCGCCCGAGATAGACGAAATGGTCCCTCACCCACTGCGTCTCAGGTTTAAAATCATAGAAGTATCTATTAAAGACCTCGAAACTAAAAAATCCCCTGGTAAGGACGGAATTACAGCGAGAATGATTAAAGAGCTTCCTCATTCAGCAATGAAAACTATTCTATTTATCTTTAATAGTATTTTGCGTACGGGCTACTTTCCAACATCTTGGAAGAGGTCTGAGATAGTAATGATTCCAAAACCCGGAAAGGACTTAACTCAGGTTAAGTCATACCGTCCGATAAGTCTACTGTCGATATTGTCAAAAATGTTTGAGAAAATTCTATTGATGAAGATTACACCATACATAGAAAATAGCGGAATTATACCCGATCACCAATTCGGGTTTCGTAAAAGCCACAGTACCATAGAGCAAGTACACCGTATTGTTACTGTTATTAGAAGGGCGTTTGAGAACAAGCAGTATTGTTCCGCCCTCTTCATAGACATTTCCCAGGCGTTTAACAAAGTTTGGCATGATGGACTTGTGCATAAAATAACTCGTTTGCTGCCAAATAACACACACAAATTGCTCAAAAACTATTTAACAGATAGATCGTTTGAAGTAAGATTGAAAGGCAAATTTTCTAGCCCTAAGAAAATAACTGCAGGCGTCCCTCAAGGTAGTATTCTGGGACCCATCTTGTATAACTTATATACGGCAGATATGCCGACGAGTTCTCTTACACATACTTCCACGTTTGCAGATGACACTGCTTTCGTTAGTGTCCACAAAGACTCAACAATTGCGTCTTATCAATTGCAGTCACACGTCCGTGTGCTTCAAACGTGGTTAGTGAAATGGAGGGTAATGGTAAATGCAACAAAGTGCACACATGTCACGTTTACCCTGAGAAGAGACACTTGTCCACCAATTGATATATTTAATAACAGTATACCTCAAAAGGCAAACGTAAAGTACCTTGGAATTCATTTGGACCGCCGTCTTACATGGGCATACCATATTGATTCCAAAGTAACCCAGATAAAGCTGAAATTGCTACAGCTACAATGGCTTATTGGACCACGGTCTGCTCTAGACTTTGAATATAAAGTCCTTATTTACAAATGCATTATAAAACCCATATGGACATATGGTATCCAGCTTTGGGGTTCAGCGTGTGCATCTAATGTCAATAAGCTACAGAGAAGCCAGTCAAAAATTCTACGATTGATTACGAACGCCCCTTGGTACATCAGAAATGGAAACATTCATAAGGACCTTAACATCCCAATGATCAAAGAAGAAGTCAAGAGATACTGCCGGAGCTACGTTTCTAAGCTACACATCCATCCAAATACACTCGCTCGAGAGCTGCTAAATTATGAAGGACACAGCCGCCTGAGGAGAAGAAATACCCTAGATCTAGTTTAGAATTTTGAATTGTCACAATGCTAATGTAATATTTTGATAAAACTTTTATTACATACTTTTGCAAACTCTTGCTGGTTATATACTGTAAATAACCTTTAGAATACGAATCCTAGGTTAAGATTTGAATACTTATTGTTATTTTCACAAGTTATGAAAGATACAATAAATAACAAAAAAAAACGTAAAAAAAAAGGATGAAGATTCCTGACATGTTCTTCTCGAAGGATCATCTTTGAGATTGCCTTGTTCTTTGGTAGAATTATCGGGTGTCTAGTTTCGTTTGGTAAATCAGATTTGTCTATACGACCACCAACGCGCAGAAGTCCCTTATCGTCCAGATAGGGACAAAGTTTCCATAATTTTGACTTCTTTGGAAGTATAGTGTTTTGTTTTATACATTTAATCTCTTCGTGAAAGCAATTTTGGGCAATCATTAGGCATTTTGTTCTAGCGTTGTCGATTTCTTGGTAAGTCAGGTATGGATATTTAGGTTTAGATTTCGTCTTTATCGCAGTTACAAATCGAAGTAAATATGCTGTTACACGTAATAGTTTGGACCATGATGATGTTCTCTTGATCAAATTCTCCAGAGGACCTTCTGGGATCTCAGCAGAAGACAGCAACGTCGTCGTGTTATTTTTTAGTTCAGACTGAACCAACTCATCTTCCTCTGAGCATATCGTGGGACTAGTTTCATTGCCTTCGAACTCTAGGGCATCTGTCAGCCACGTAGGTCCTTTCCACCACAAATCCAAGTCCAGCAATTGTTCTGCCATAATTCCGCGAGATGCACAATCTGATGGGTTCTGTTTGGAACGTACGTGATTCCAAATGTTGCGAGGAAGTGTATCCAATATTTCCGATGTCCGGTTCGCCACAAACGTTTTGAGTTTTACCGGCTGAATAGATAACCACGATAATACGATCGTAGAATCGCACCATGCGTAGAGTTTAATATTTCTGTGTTCAAGATCGGTAGCGACAGTCTTCATGAGTCTGGTCAACAGCAAGGCTCCGCACAATTCTAGTCTTGGCAAGGAGATTTGCTTCAACGGCGCCACGCGTGTTTTAGATGCGATAAGAGAAACGTGGATACGACCATTATCATCTGTAGAACGGCAATATACGACGGCTGAGTAGGCTTTAGTCGATGCATCGCAAAAGCCATGTAGATGTATCTCACCAGAAGGAATAACAAAACGACTTATTTTTAATTGATCAAGTATGAAAAGATCGTTACGATATTTGCGCCAAAGTTCTGCTACATTTTGTAGAAGAGGATCGTCCCAAGTCAAATTCTGCAGCCACAATTCCTGGAAGAGAATTTTAAATTTAACCACAACAGGAGAGACTAGACCAAGCGGATCGAAGATTCGAGCAACATCCGATAAGACTCGGCGCTTGGTGGCGTGTTCACAATCGTTCAATTTTACTTTGTAGCGCATAAAGTCTTCATCCGGGTTCCAATAAATTCCGAGAACCTTTGGGGTGTCGTTGGCTTCATGTTGTAAGAAGTTAAGTTCATTGTAATTCGTAGTTCCTGGTTCTGTCAGAGAAGTTGCGTTGGACATCCACTTGCTTAATTCGATTCCACATAAAGACAGTAAATCTACAAGTTCATCGCGGTAACAAAGTAGTTCAGATTCGGATGAAGCGCCAGTTACGACATCGTCGACATAAAAATCTTTCAATAAAATTCTAGATGCATTCGGATGTGTCTCCTCATGATCTCGAGCGATTTGTTCCAATACCCTTACAGCCAAAAAGGGTGCCGATGCTGTACCGTAGGTCACAGTACACAATTGAAAATGTCTTAGTGGTTCATTGGGGTTTTCCCGCCATAATATTCGCTGAAAATTACGATGATGTTCTGATACCCAGACCTGGCGAAACATTTTGACTATGTCTGCGCAAATCGGTGAAAACGAAAGCGCAAACAAACAGCGAAGAGATTGCGTGAATAATCCGTCGAATACGACGCGTAACTTCTTGCCAATAATCGGATGATGCGGTAGATAAAAGACTCTGCCGTCCGATACTTCAATTTCATTCGAAGAAAGCTCGCGCATGTGTCCTAAATTCTGGTATTCTCTCATAAAATTAATGTATTGTTGATTCATAACTAAATTTTTCGATAGGCGTCTTTCAGTCGAATTAAAACGTACTAGAGCTCCTTTGAATGTATCTGCAAATGTCGTGTTACCCTCAATAAATGGTAGTTCAACAATATATTTTCCGTGACAGTCTCTACGGTGTGTGTTCTTAAAATGTTCTTCTGCAATGATTGATGAGTCGTCTCCAGAAAATGTACCTGGACATTCCTCGATCTCCCAAAACGCACGTAAAGACCTGTCAATATCTACTAGAGATACCATAGCTGCAACCGAATCCTGTTGTTCCGAAAAAAGAACGGAAGTTACAACCCATCCAAACAACGAAGAAATCGCTATGGCGTTTCCGAGTTGATCGCGTATTCTGTCTAACGTAAAGATGTCCCACACATACCCTGCGCCAAGTAAAATGTCTACTTCCGATGGTCTATAAAATGTAGGATCTGCTAGCGTAACATTCTCAAACTTACGTAAAAGATCTGCATGAAGTGAAATCCTCGGTATTGATGATGAAATTTTATTCAAAACATGAACCTGTGCGTCTATCGATCCATCAGAAACTCTCGATCTAATATGAATATTACCATGCCCGTTCGTAGTGTCTGCTTTAACCGAAGAAATTCCTGTCAATGCAATTCGGGATGGTTGTCGTCTAATTCCGAGCCGTTTGATGCAACTTTCAGTAATATAGGAGAGCTCAGAAGCAGTGTCAAGCAGTACACGACAATGCACCAAATTGCCTTTATAATCACGAACTCCTACAACAGCTGTTGGCAAAATATGATTAAAAATCTGATTAGATTGAGAACTCGCAGTAAAAGACTCAGCAGCGGGATTAAGCGAAACCGGTTGAATATTCATAGCAACAGGCACAGACGTCATAGAAGATGATCCCGAAGATTCAGCTCTGTTTCCATTCGTAGGTACTGAAGACTGATGAGTCAGAGTATGATGTTTTCTTTTACATGTTTTGCATCGATTACCAGATTTGCAATCGTACGAAGAATGACCCTTACTCAAGCAATTGAAACATAAATTGTTAACTTTAATGAATGAACGACGTTGATCGATGGTCAAGGACAAAAAATGAGGACATTTCATCAAAATATGATCATTGGCATTACACTTATAGCAAGACTTCGGATTGTTCGTTGTGACCATTGTCGTAGATGTATGTTGTTTACCCATATACTGTTTAGATTTCTTAGAGCCAAGTTCAAGCTCCTCACAACGCTGGTCCAAAAACTTCAAAAACATATCTATAGTCGGTTCAGTCTCATCTCGGCTGTCCTCAAACCACTTTCTAAGCGAATCAGGATCTAGTTTGTTGTTCAAGAGATATACCACCCACGGATCACGACCATTTTGATTAATTGCATCTAGACCCCTTATAACCTCATTGGTAACGTCAGATATTTTACGTGGAGTAACAGCGTCTTCCTCCTTTACTGGCTTCAGTGACATAAATGTTTCAAGATACGATGTTACTATATGACGTGGTCTGTCGAAACGTTCTACCAGCCTATTCCACGCTGCGGTGTACGAAGAATCTGATACCTGCATATGCTTAATAAGTTTTGCAGCGTCATCTTTCAATAAAGAACTTAAATAGTGAAATTTCTGGGTATTTGTCAAATCAGTTTTCGAATCAATAGCGGACACAAATAAATCTTTGAATGCCGGCCAGTCTTTATAGTTCCCAGTAAACGGTTCAATTCGTATTTTCGGCAATTCACTCCTGGACGTGCTAGGACCCTCAGCGACCCTTTGAAGTAATGTTGATTGTTGATCCGCAAAACGAGAAAATGCTTCATTCAAATCAGGTGTTGATTCTCTCGGACCCACAACATGTCTCAAAGCCTCAAGTTTCCCTTTCGTCGAAATATACTTCTCCTCGTATGAAAAGAAAAAACTTTCTGGATCTACATATCCCTCAATACTCTCATACGAATACAATTGTGACGTACATTGCTCAAACTTTGACCAGATATCATCTAATCTGGTGATACGTGTAATAATTTCCTGAACTGTCGTATTGTCCGGCGGTTCGGAAACAAATGTAAATGCTCTACTAATAGAACCCTTTAATACGGTCAACTTCTTCAAAAGAATGTTCATTTCCTGATCCATTGTTTAAGTAAATCAAAAAGAGTACTTACAGTAATCACCAACAATTTTTCTTGAGTGTTCAGCAAAATTCAAACGCACAACAACGGTCAAATTTTTGTATTGTTTTCAATGTTTGTGTCTAAATATGTTCAAATGTTTGTATATATATATATATATATATATATATATATATATATATATATATATATATATATATATATATATATATGTACTGTCATTCCAATACATAGAATTCACTTTCGTATGGCACACAATCAGTCTTGCTACCACACACACTTTATCTCTCAATTGTTTGAATCGAACCAAATTTTACTCTCTCCTTCAATTATTAACCACACGAATATCAATGTCCATACCGATGAGCACACACAATAAATGTTCAAACGTTCACGATTATAGTCTTCGTAACGACAGTGTAGCACAAACGCGTGTCAACAGTCATCAAAGTATGAAAATATGGCTTTTCATACACACTATCACGCACTGAGTTTACTTTACAACATCCAACTACAACTCATACAATGGTTCGATCTTCAACTCTCGCGCACACTCACACAGTTCTACTTAACGACAGTTTTTTATGCGCACACACAAAACATTTTTTTTTCTTTTCTAGAGCCACACATCTGTATGTACATATATATGTGTATATGCACAATTTGCAACGTCTTTCCCCTGCGCAACAACACAACCGTCTCAACAAAAACGAATTTTACAATGTTTCTAGAAATGTTCACACACACGTAACCGACGTACATACATATTAATGTTCATATGTAATTTTTGTACAACTGATTAACGATCCGACTACGGAGGACCAAACTATGATTAGCAATTATACACACTTCACAAACCCTTTATTAATGTTTGCCTTTCTGATTAAATTCACGACACTTGAAAGTTTACAAAGTTTATTAAATAAAGAGTTATTCAAGACAATTTACACAGTGGACTGTATTATGTACGATTGGTTAGAGCGCAAGATGTCGACTGACTACAATGTTCTAAATTGAATGATAGACAAGTGTCAAAGGAAATTGATGTTCGAATAGAGATGAGTTGTAATAAGAGAAAAATAGGGATGTGCAATAAGGTACGAAAAAAGGGATAAATTATTATGAATGAATGGAATATGTACTTATGAACTAAATTAATATAAATATGGAATGCGTTCCTCAACAACCTGTTATGGTGTATTTTTGCATACATGAGACCAAGAGTCCTGAAATTTTTGTGTGAGTTCAATATGTTTTAACTTACATAGGCAAAATAAACATGGGTGGGATTTTAATGGTGGGCGTGGCACGTCCCCTAAAAATTATTATCCAATATACTTCCGTTGCACAGCAAAATGTATCTTGAAATTTTGTGTGAGTTCATTGAGTATTACGGTGCTAATTTGTAAAAAAATGGGCGGTAATGGAAAAGTGGCACCTCCCAAATGAAGTAATTGAATAACCCTATTAATATTATAAAATCATTTGTCTCTTTTTAGAATTTTTCTCATATCCTATCTTGAGATATTTGAATGCAAAGTAGCGCAAGTGCAACTTTACTCGTCTGAATATTTCTCTTGCTTATTTTGTTTTGATAAAAGTTCTTAAATAGAGACATTACACTTTGACTTTTGCTGTCTAAAATCTTTCAGGGAAAACTAAGAGCCAGACAAGAAAGGTTACGAAGTTATACGACTGCTATTAACTGCATCTTTTTGCTTTGCATTATCACATATTTCGATGTCACGTTCGACATGGAAAAACATTTGTTGCTACTGTGTCCAAAGTACATTCAGCAAGATCATAAAATTTTGAGTACAAACAGAGATTTTTATACAATTTAAATAAAAATAAACATTACTGGAAAATGAGAAAATTTGTGACCTTGGTACTTCATTAAAGTTGGTCACGTGCGACACCTTAAGTGTGAAAATTAAAAATTAAAAAAAAATACTTCAATAATTTATTTTTGTAAAAAAATACTTTTATAATTTATTTATTAGCAAAAACGGAGGCGAAAAAATTAAAGAGAGCTGAAAACAGCGGTGAGAAAGTTGAAAGAAGATCAGCTAAAATTTCAAAATAATAAATTGAAAAACAAAATTTTGTTTTTTGCTGTTATTATTTGAGAATGAATACATTGAATACTTCTGTGGATTACAAAAAATATATATTATCTATAATTTCGTAAAAATTGCAACTGAAACAACATAAATACCATGATGGAAAAAAATGTCACGTGCGACATGTCACGTTCGACCGGGCTTAAAATTAAATTACAAAAAATGTATTAATAATTTTCGAATAAAATCTATGCCATTTTTAAGGGACATCGGTACACAACGTTCTAAAATTGGTCACATTTAAATATTGCCACAGGTTTCGCTGAAATCGGCGTTTGAATTGTTGGTCGCGAATGCGAATTTTGGTCACGTGCGAATGCCTTGGTTTTTTTAAATTATCTTGAAAACGAAAAATTACCCAAAATCCACATTAGCACCAATTAAACAGCTAATTAAGAGCTATAAGTTAAGCATATGGTCAAAATAAAAAACCGTTATATTTTGACTTTTTTGTCACTTTAAATGTGTACGATGGTCACGTTCGACATCATGGAAATGCCCATATATAGTTTAAGGAAAATTTTACTTAAATTTAGTAAAAATTTACTTGGTTTGAGTAAAAATTTACTTAGATTTAGGAAATTTTCAGAAAAATGTTACCTAGATTTAGTATAAATGTACTTGATTTGGGGAAAAACTTACTTAATTTTCCTCAGTTTGAGTAAATATTTACTTGATTTGAGGAAAATTCAACTAGAATCAAGTTCAACGCATGTACTACTTTCATGAAAGGTTTGAACTTTACATGAGGAAATATTGCTTTCGCGCTAAACGATGCTCATAGTTACTAGATATTAGTTCATTTTAACTCACTTTTTTCTAAGTCCAGGTATTTCATGGGATCAATTTTATGTAGTTCATATAAATTATACAGTATACTAAAAATCCATCTTTACTCAAATTTAACGAATATGGTAAATAATATGGTAATTGATAAAATTTTCCGGTAGATATTCCGAGCAAAGTAAATATAACATGATCTGGAAAATTGGTCAAGATCCAATGACAAATACAGATTATACAGCGGTAATAGAATGACCGGACGGACATTTGATGGGGCCTATAACAACACTTGGGACCTGTGCCAAAACATGGGTCTATATAGTTCTCATTCACGGTAGTTATACATAGGTGAAATAAATCATAATCTGAAAAATTTGATCAAGATCCGATGTATGATGTAGTTTCTATAGCTGTAATAGAGTAGAATGGGGGTCCTCTGTAAGGGCGCTACATTAAACAGTGGGCCCTTATAGATCACTTTCAAAGTATGTATTTTTCATTGAAATATAACATGAGCTGCAAAATTTTATAAAGATCCAATGTAAGATGTGGGTTCTAGAGCGATAACAGTGTAAACTGGGGGCCCATGTGTATGAAGGATATACCAAAAAATTGACCTATATAGCTGATTTTCAAAATAGGTGTTTATAATCAAAATGTAACATTGTGTGGGAAATTTGATCAAGATCCGATGTAAAATATGCATTTTAGATCAGTAATATTATAAATCGGAGGTAAATTTGTACAGCTGATGGTGTTGTACAGCAGACGGACGGACAGACAGACATCGCTAAATCGAATCAGCTGGTGATTCTAAGCCGATCCGTATACTTAAAGGTGGGTCTAGCTCTATTTATTGGTGTTACAAACATTTGGCGGAAAACTAACTTATAAAAAACAAGTAAGGAAAGGCTAAAGTCGGACGGGGCCGACTATATAATACCCTACACCACTCCCAGCCTATGTACCTCACTTTGATTACTAAACCCAGGTATTTCATGGGAGCAATTTTGTGTAGTTCATACAAATTATATAAATTATATGAATATAATTTATATGCTATAAATTAATCTTTAGTCAAATTTAACGAATATGGTAAATAATATGGTAATTGATCCAATTGTCCGACAGACAAATACAAATTATACAGAAGTATACCAAAGTCATACCAAAGTATGGACATATGGGCATCACCCAAACAATTCTCATTGCAATTCAATTCGGTAAAAATTGAAATCGGGAAGGATTTTTGCATCCTGTAAATGTATGTGTTTGACAAAAAATGTTAAATCGGAAAGGACATTTGTATGGGGGTATATTGAAACCAGGAACGATGTGACGCGCTTTCACCATGTCTGTTTATTGGTGAAATATAATATGTAAAATTTGGCCAAAATCGGTTAAACATTCGGGAGCAACATTTGTATGAGGGCTATATCTAAATCTGAACCGATCTTACCCACTTTCACCATTGGTTTTTTAGTTGGATTATAAGATGTTGTGCCAATTTTAAAGAAAAACGGGTACAATATCTGGATTTTAGAGTGGAAAAAGTCAAATCGAGAGCGACATTTGTATGGGGGCTATATCTAAATCTGAACCGATCGTACCCACTTTCAGCATAGATGTTTCTATTTCGATTATAAAATGTTCTGCAAAATGTAAAGAAAATCGGGTACAATATGTCTTTTCTAGAGCGGAAAATGTCAAATCGGGAGCGACATTTGTATGGGGGCTATATCTAAATCTGAACCGATCTTACCCAATTTTTGCATACGTGTTTCTAGTTGGATTATAAGATGTTCAGCAAAATTTAAAGAAATCCGAGTACAATATGTCGTTTCTAGAGCGGAAAATGTCAAATCGGGAGCGACATTTGTATGGGGGCTATATCTAAATCTGAACCGATCTTACCCAATTTTTGCATACGTGTTTCTAGTTGAATTATAAGATGTTCTGCTAAATTTAAGGAAAACCGGGTACAATATGTGGTTTCTAAAGCGGAAAAAGTGAAATAGGGAGCGACATTTGTATGGGGTCTATATCTAAATCTGAACCGATCTTACCCAATTTCGGCATAGGTGTTTCTAGTTAGATTATAAGATGTTGTACCAAATTTAAAGAAAATCGAGTACAATATGTGGTTTCTAGAGCGGAAAATGTCAAATCGGGACCGACATTTGTATGGGGGCTATATCTAAATCTGAACCGATTTCCTCCAAATTCAATACCAATGGTCCTTGGCCAGAACAAATAACTTCTGCCAAATTTCATGACAATCGGACAACAATTGCGACCTGTAGAGTGCGAACAAGCTTTGATGGACAGCAGACGGACGTACGGACGGACGGACGGACAGACAGACATCGTTTAATCGACTCAGCTGGCGATTATAAGCCGATCCGTATACTTAAAGGTGGGTCTAGCTCAATTATTTCTTGGTGTTACAAACATTTGGCGGAAAACTAACTTATAATACCCTAGACCTCGAAGTGGTGTAGGGTATAAAAAGTATAAATAAAATAAATTATAAATAAAAAGTATGTTATGTTCATGTGATCACGCTTGATCGTGAGCCAATTTTTTTACTCACGACACTAATTTTTGTGTGAGTCACGTTTTTTTTCGTGAGTCGTACATATTTTGTTATTATTATTATTATTAAGTCTATAGATACAAATATCCTTACAGACTAAAAACATATACATATATGCACTTAGATACTACAAATAAAGTATTTAAATACAGGATAATTTTTCTTTTAATAGAGTTTTTGTTTTCTGATAATTCAATAATGTGATAGAATTTATTAAATTGAACAAACAGGCGGCGCAAAGGATCATTATTGGCATAGTTTGAACGGAAATAATTATAGTGGATCAAATGAAAATATCTAGTTGGTCTTGTCGGAATATTTATCATCATTCTACTCAGAATAAGCTCGGAATGGATGTTGCCCTGGATAACATTCATAAGGAAAGTAATGTTCAACATAGTACGGCGACTCTTCAAAGAAGGCAACTTGATAAGACCAAGCCTAAATTCATATGGAGGCAGTGTACGGAAGTTCCATCCTCGCCCACGCAGACAAAATAAAAGGAATTGTTTCTGGACAGATTCCATAAGATTACTATGAATAGTATAGGATGGGTCTCATATTACTGAACCATATTCAAGAATGCACCTAACCAAAGAGGTATATAATTGTTTCGTGACAGAAGGATCGGAAAACTCCTTACTCCAACGTTTCATAAAACCAAGAGCACCATAAGCTTTGTTTACTACAATAGAAATGTGAAACCTGAAGTTCAAACGTTGATCCAATAGAATTTCTAGATCCAAAAAGGAAACTACAGACTCGAGTTTAAGATCACCAAAAAAATAATTAGTTTCTAAATTTCTAGCTCTACAAAATGACATATGTTTGCATTTCAACATATTATTTTTTTAATTTAATTTTACACCATTCATGAAAACTATCGAGATCAGACTGTAGAAAACGTTGTTCAGTGGGATCTTTAAAGGATCGAAATATTTTAACATCATCAGCATACAATAGAATATTAGAATGACGAACTACAGAGGGAAGATCATTGTTAAATATTGTAAATAGAATCGGACCAAGATGACTTCCTTGTGGTACACCGGATCATACAACTATATTTCGTGAAAGAGCTTTTCCAAATTTTACTCTTTGAATTCGACCATCTAAATAACATTTTAACCATGATAATAATGTTTTACTAAAGCCCATCATATCTATTTTCATTATCAGAAAGTTGTGATTAACTTTATCAAAAGCCTTGCAAAAGTCTGTATAAATGGAATCAGTTTGCATTCGGTTTCTAAAACCATCATTTATAACTGTAGTAAGTTCCAAAACATTCGTTATAGTTGATCGATATTTACGGAATCCATGTTGGCAAGACGACAACAATGAGGAAACATATCAGTCATAATTTTTTCTAATAGCTTCGGAATGGCACTTAATTTTGCAATGCCTCTGTAATTTGATACTTCAATCTTGCTACCAGATTTAAAAGGGGGGATTATGTATGATACCTTCCATAAAGGTGGTAATTATCCAAAACTTATTGATTTATTAAAGATTATTGAAAGAGTGTATGATAAAGTATCAGTACAGTATTTATGTATGTTATTGGGGATCCCGTCTGGACCAGGATTAAATGTGATATTTAATGCCTTCAAATTTTCCAAAACCGTAAATCTGCTTATAATTGAAACATTTATAGGTGAAGCTTCAACAATATTATACGGATACGGAATAGGCCGATCAAAATTTTTATTTGAGTAGGTCGATGAGAAAAAGTCTGGAAATAAGTTGCTAATTGATAAATCATCATCTGCTAAAATGGAACCAAATTTTAAAGAATTAAGGAAACTACGTGATCGTCGTTTGGAATTTACAAACTTATAGAAAGATTTAGGGTTATTTCTCAATTGATTTTTCATGGTGATTATGTAATTCTTGTATGCACTTCCGTTCGCAATGTTGTATTCAGATCTTGCAATCGAATATTTAGAAAAATAAGCAGAGGTACCAGTTTTTTGTATTTTTTAAATAATTTATTTTTCTTATTCTTTGATTTAGCTAAATAAAAATTGTTCCAAGGTGAGCCAATATCATGTTTAAAAATTTTAGGAACTGACTTTGAGATGCAATCATGTAACACACTGTAGAAATTATTTATCACATCATCTAAAACTTTGGACGACAAAATATCATTCCAATTAATAGATGATAAAAGTAAATTAAGTTTTGAATAATCTGTTCTAGAATATCAGTAAACTTTTTTATATCTAACATTTTTTGAAGTATGAGAAGATGAAATAGAAGGAAGCAAGATTTATAAATCTATGGTAGGAAGAAAGCGATCATCGGGATATGTAACCGGAATAGAAGAGTTCATCGAAACCTCCAACGGCTGATTAACAATCATTATTCACCTGAATGAGACCATAACTTAACAAAGATCCGACACGATCGTTAACGCAATTATTTGCAAGAACTGGAACAAGAATATTTGAATTAACGGATTGATTCCACGTGATTAATGGTAGATTAAAATCACCAAGAACAACAAGTATATCACACGATTTAGAAGTTTGAAAAGCAGACTGCGGAAACATGTTTAGAGTAAAGTGCAACATCAGAGCCGGGAGGAATGTAGGAACATTAAATGAATAAATTTATATTCTTAAACCTTACTTTAATTGCAACAAATTCAATATCAACGACGGAAGGCAATATAATTTGTTCAGAAGGAACCCCGATGGAGACTGTGATTAGAACCCCACCGCCTGTTTTTTTAGTTTTATCAGAACGATCACACCTGAATATCTGATCTTTTTCACATAAGATTTCTGAATTATAAATTTTATCCTGAAGCCAGGTTTCAGTAAACACAATTAAGTGGTAATTGAAATTATAACTATCAGTGTAAAGTATAGATAATTTAGAATTTAATCCTCTAACATTTTGATAAACTACATGAATACGATTATCAGAAAGTAAAGAGAATAGTTTTTTGACACAACGTTTGATTGCAACGGTAAGTGAACAATATCTGATCGAATGTTATCTCTATAAACAAATTCATGAATAATAGCTTTCTGCGGCCAAAAATCAGGATTAACAACAGAGTCAAATACGTCTTCAGGAACAATGATTTTTAAACGAAGCTTTACTTCGTTTCTCGGTATATTTAAATTTAAAAACGATAATTACAACATCTGCATCCAATTTAGATTTAACGTATGATGCTACATCTTCTTTTGAAGTGTCAGCAGCAAATCGAGCAGCAAAAATATTTTTTTTGATGGTACCACTTTTAGTTGTTTAGGAGGTATAGATGTGTTAAGAGTATTTGTTGGAGAATAGAACTTACTGGAACCAGAAAAAGTAATATCCAAAGAAGGATTATTTAATTGCATGGTTTTATTAGTTTGGAACGGACTAATGACATCATCACTTTGAACTCCACTTACAGTAATATCTGGAGCAGTAGGTTGAACAGGATTTATGCTTTTAACATCGTTGATAGTAATTGATGATGCAGGTAATGTGTTCGAATGCAGACGGTTTGTTTTTAAATGTGACGTCAGAAGTTTTCTTTCTTTTGGGAAGGGAATCAGGCGGAGATTGGAGAAACTGTTCTACGCAAGTGGCATTTTCAAAGACCTCCCTATATTTGCAAAATTTTTCCGTGCGGGATATAAGGTCATTGTTGATCTGGTCAAATTCCCTACGAGTATTTTTAAAGAAGGAATAAAATTCAACATCGAAGATTTTACATTTTTTGCAACACCAGCGAAGTCCTTTATCTTCAAGTAAATTATCAGCAGTTCGCGCGGCTAATTCGACACACTTAGCATGGTAAGTTGTGAAGCAAAGCCAGTATTGTCGTCAACTTTATTAATTTTGCAATTTAATTTTGAGCAATTCATTGTTTTTAGTTAGAATTAAAAAAATATTGAAGACAAACGTTCCAATTGGGGTGGTAAAAGTGTGGTGAGAAGCTAGCAGTGGTGAAATATCCAATTCAATATTAATCATATAAATCTTTTTTTTTTCATTTTATTTCGTTTTAAAATGTGAAATTTACCATTCAAAATTAAAGTTATATAGACATATATTTATTTCTAAAAGTGCTTCAGTGCACGTATAATTTCTAATCTTTCTATTACACTACTCAACAAAATGAAAAAAATTTCATGTACTCCGGATGCGATAATTTTTTCTGTGTAGATAACCTTGACATGAGCTCGAAAAACGCAATAAAATTTTTTTTTTCGTTTGGTTTTTTTTTTAATTTTAAAAATTTTTTTTTTGGTTAATTTGTTTCGTCCGGCATAACTCGGGAACCACTAGCCCGATTTAATTGAATTAAATTTTAAAAAATTTAAAATTACAATTCCCTTAATCTGTTCATATATTGTTTTCCTATACAAGCAACAGTTTCCAAGTTAAAAATGAATATATAAAGGAAAAAACTTATTTTTTGCCTAAAGATTTAAAATTTTTTTTTTTTAAATCCATAAAAAATCCAAAATGAAAAAAATGTCAAATCTTATTACTTTTACGTAAAGTCGCATAACCTATGAGCAAAATGAGACAAAGATCATCAAAATCGAAGCACGCGTTTCGCTTTTATTCGCAATTGAGTAAAGGTATGAATTTCAAAAATTTGCTCGACATATTCACAACTTTGTCTATGGTAAGGTTTTTTCTTTTTTTTTTGATTCTCAGAATTAACAAAACGGAATAAACAAAGGGTTATTTAATTTTTATGATTGCGTAAGCAAAGTAATAAACGCTAATAAATGTGCGTGAACAATTAAAAGGAAAAAAGGAAAGGGGACTTTTTTAATTATTTGGGTTTTCCGTTGGCTACCTGTATGATTTTTTTACAGAAATGCAACCCACATTTAAGGGTGGTCATTATTCGGAAAATTTAAGACTCACACATGGTGAAACAGGTATGTAGCCACCGTAAAAAAATATACACCCATTTATAAGTACCTGTCAGTAAAATACTAAACAATACACAGTATAAATAGGTCTTCATTGATCGATTTTACTCATTCAACAAGTGTCGACGAACGCGATAGTTAAAATGAGCAAACGTTCGCGAGGATTTGAATGCTATACCAATCCAAGTAATTTTTGTTACATGTGCGCCATGCTCGTCACTCACATCGCCCAGGTTGTCCGGAAAGAAGTCCAAGTGCGAGTGTAGAAAATGTATCTTAAGCGACATATTTGATCTAATTTTTTTATAATTTTGGAGTAGTTGTTCGACGATCTCTCTGTAATTTGAGCTTTTGTTGTTTCCAAGAAATCCGGAAACAATTTGCCGAAATGAGTTCCAAGCTGCAGCTTCATTTGGTGATAAAATGTGCTCAAACTGTTGGTCTTGCAACAACTTTTTAATTTGCGGACCGTCGAAAACCGCCTTCCTTAATCTTTGCCGATGAAAGGTGAGGAAAAATGGGTTTTAAATAGGCGAACGCTTCGCCATCTTTGTTGATAGCTTTCACGAAGTTTTTTATGAGTCCGAGCTTTATGTGAAGAGGTGGGAGAAAAACATTTTCCTTTTTTATGAGTGGTGTATATTTCACGTTGTCGCTGCCGGGGATGAAGTTAACTCTTTCTGTCCAACTCCTCCTGGTGTAATGATGTTGGCGATCGCGGCTGTCCCAAAGGCAGAGAAAACAACAGTACTTTGTGAATCCACCTTGTAATCCACAAAGGATACCGATAACCTTAAGGTCGGCACAAACTTTCCAATCGTGCCTCTCATAGTTAAGGCACTTTAGTAGTTTGTCCATGACTTCGTATGTTTCCTTGGTGTCAACGGCATGAGCAATTGGAATCGAAGGTTTCTTGTTGCCGTTGTGCAGTAAAATTGCTTTAAGGCTCTGCTTGTTGCTGTCGATGAAAAGACGCCACTCTCCTGGATCGTAAGAGTACCCGAGTTCACCAAATAATCCGGGAATGTCCTTACAAAAACAGATGTTGTCTTTTTTTGTGTAGTACCTTGCGTATGGTTCATGACGCTTCCTGTAGATTGTTGTCACCACACCAGGAGCCAAGAAACCGAACTGTTGCATGCGCGATGCATGCAACTCTGCATCTTCCTTGGAGAGTTTCAATTCTCTAACCCAATCGTTCAGTTCTGCTTGGAAACATAAGCGTTGACCTCCATGCAATGTATATGTTGACTCGCATTCTGATGTGGTTTCTACTGTCTCCGGATCTGATGTTGGATGTATCGCCTCATTATTAGATGTCCATCTTGAAACGGACGGTTGCGGGTCCACTGGTTCTTCGGAAAATGGCACTGGAAAATTCACTGTTGAAACAGCAGCGTAAGTCCATCGTATATTTTTTCCCACGCCTGTTTTTTTGCTAAGACAGAAGTAGCAATCTGTTACATGGCAAAGCGGAGCTCTCCAAAGCATTGGCATGATGATTCTCGGCTGTCGTCTGAAAGAATTTCAATAATAAGTTATATATGTTCTTGAATTTCGTAATCTACACTTACCTTGAGTCAGCTAGCTGTACGTAGCACCTTGGACATAGAGCACTTGGTGTCCACCGCTCATCTATGTTTGAGACCTTTAAATTGAAGCTCTCTTCAACTGAATCTCTCAATTTAGGTGAAAAACAACGCTTGTTTTTTCAGAAACGTATTCTCCGCACATGTAACAAAAATTACTTGGATTGGTATTGCATTCAAATCCTCGCGAACGTTTGCTCATTTTAACTATCGCGTTCGTCGACACTTGTTGAATGAGTAAAATCGATCAATGAAGACCTATTTATACTGTGTATTGTTTAGTATTTTACTGACAGGTACTTATAAATGGGTGTATATTTTTTTACGGTGGCTACATACCTGTTTCACCATGTGTGAGTCTTAAATTTTCCGAATAATGACCACCCTTAAATGTGGGTTGCATTTCTGTAAAAAAATCATACAGGTAGCCAACGGAAAACCCAAATAATTAAAAAAGTCCCCTTTCATTTTTTCCTTTTAATTGTTCACG
The DNA here is from genome assembly GCA_947397865.1 of Polietes domitor. Lineage (NCBI taxonomy): Eukaryota > Metazoa > Arthropoda > Insecta > Diptera > Muscidae > Polietes > Polietes domitor. Next base: position 91,516,047 of record OX377618.1, on the reverse strand, counting down.
CACATTTATTAGCGTTTATTACTTTGCTTACGCAATCATAAAAATTAAATAACCCTTTGTTTATTCCGTTTTGTTAATTCTGAGAATAAAAAAAAGAAAAAACCTTACCATAGACAAAGTTGTGCATATGTCGAGCAAATTTTTGAAATTCATACCTTTACTCAATTGCGAATAAAAGCGAAACGCGTGCATCGATTTTCATGATCTTTGTCTCATTTTGCTCATAGGTTATGTGACTTTACGTAAAAGTAATAAGATTTGACATTTTTTTTCATTTTGGATTTTTTATGGATTTAAAAAAAAAAAAATTTAAATCTTTAGGCAAAAAATAAGTTTTTTCCTTTATATATTCATTTTTAACTTGGAAACTGTTGCTTGTATAGGAAAACAATATATGAACAGATTAAGGGAATTGTAATTTTAAATTTTTTAAAATTTAATTCAATTAAATCGGGCTAGTGGTTCCCGAGTTATGCCGGACGAAACAAATTAACCAAAAAAAAATTTTTAAAATTAAAAAAAAAAAAATAAAAAAAAAACCAAACGAAAAAAAAAAATTTATTGCGTTTTTCGAGCTCATGTCAAGGTTATCTACACAGAAAAAATTATCGCATCCCGAGTACATTTTGACTGTTGACTAGTGTTATCTAAGCAAGCATTCCATGCGCCACTACATATACAGTAAGAGCTCGATTTGCGCAACCCACGATTATTGCAACTCACCGATTAGCGCAACCGGAATTTCTTTTACATTACTGCCTTTATAAGTGCAACTTTTTTTTAAATGGTCGCGATAAATGCAACTTTTTCTTTTGATGCACTGAAATTAGGTATTTTGTTTACTGTTTCTTATTACTGTTTTGTTCTCAGGAGCGTGCGCACATAAAATGGAGTGTGATGGTTAAACCAAGAACTCCTTTTTCAATTTTATTATTTGTACGGCTCTGTCCACTGTGAAGGAGGGTATTGTAACCGTTATTTTACAATTGTTTTCTTGTTATGTTTCATCTCACATTCAATTCAGTTCTTCTTCAATTTCATTTGAGATATTGTTTAGTACAGTGCAGATCGTTCTCTTGCAAATTAATTTTATGGGGGTGGTGAAAAGGATTACAAAACTAACAATTAAACAGAAAGCTGAAATCTATATATATAAAAGAGAGTGGCGTTATTTACTACGCTTATAACTCAAGAACATGGACCGATTTCGATGATTCGCACCAATTCGGATTGGTAGCCGGCGAAACAAGAAGAATGCCCAATAGAATTCCCGAAATATCCCCGATTTGTATGGAGTGATTTTACGATGCCATCTTCATGATAGATGACGTTCATGTTTACGGTGTATTGAAGTTCAATGTAGAAACGCGTGGATTGTGCTGTCTCAGTGGCAAGGTTAAATTACCACCTTTGCACAATCACTTCATTTTCTACCGAACACTCAGAAATATAACGGATGCTTTCAAATGACTTCATCAAGACAATCCAAGAAGGTCGGCGCAATGAAATCACCAAGTCAGCGCAATAAATTTTAACGCGTACCGGTTGATTCCGATTCCGAGATACGGAGCTCCAATTTGGCTTATATTCTCATTTCCCATTTACGAACGCTATCCGACTGTTACTCATTTGGCAGTGCATCTGGAAAACGGTCAACGAGTTTATTTCACTGCAGCAAATACTGCAACACGTGTTCAAAACGCACCAGCGACAACATTGACCAGTTTCTTCTCGAAAATTTAACGTTGAATGCAAGGCGATGTAGTTCCTGGTCATTCGGATTTGCGTTTTACTGATGCTTTTGGCCGTATTTATACAGTTCATCCAAAGAATGATGAATGCTTTTACTTGCGACTCATCATTTGAGTCACTTCGAAATATCCATGGTGTAGTGTTGCTGAAGCAACTGTTTCTGCATTCCCAAATAAAATACGCATATTATTTGCGATCATTATTGCCACATTTTTTCCTTTAAATCCACGTGGATTGTGGGACAAGTACAAGAATGACATGTCAGAAGACATTTTGCATCGAGTTCGTGTACATTCAGAAGAGATGCACAACCAGGTTTTGGTTTTGATAGAAGGCAAGTGTTACCTCATGTGCAGCAATTTGTTAGTCAGGTTAAGAATGTCATTGCCAGATCGTTGACCATACGACCCTTTCGAACTAGAATTGCAGCGAGAACGTGAATGCGACACAAACGCATTAAGCCAATTGGTTCGAACAATTGACAAAGAACAAGGACGTGGATCACTTAAACTGAACAATTCACAATCGTTGGTTCATTGCATTCCTTCAAACCTATCGACTGTGTAACAAACGAAGCAAGCAACTACCCAACTGAGTTTTTGAATTCATTGGATGTGCGTGGAATGCCACCGCACAATTTTCAATTTAAGGTTGTTTCAGTTGTCATCATGCTTTGCAATATCAATCAACCAAAATTATGCAACGGAACGCGTTTAGCGGTCACAAAACTCATGAGCAATGTGATTCACGCAAGAATGCTAAAAGAAAAGTACAAAGGTGAGTATGTTCACATTCCGAGAATTACAATGATTCCAAACGATATGCCGTTTGAGTATAAGCGAATCCAATTTCCAATTTGTCTCGCATTCGCCATGACAATCAATAAATCACATTGAGTGTTTGTGTCCTCTGTCTGGAGAATGAATGTTTTTCACACGGTCAACTGTATGTCGCATGTTTCCGTGTCGGAAAACCATCCGCTTTGATCGTTGTCGCACCTGACAACAAAACAAAATATTGTTTATCACAGAATGATTCAATGAGCGAAAATACAATTCACACGACCATAACCCAGCAAATATTTAAAAAACAATCAATTGCAATGGACAACTGACCACAGATTTTCTGCAATTTGAAATGACGTAGGATAACGCCTCTGAGAAGAAGTTATCCGGGTCCACTATAATGAATAACACTTACATGTTCTAAATTATGCATATACTATTTATCATTTAATAGTTCATATACTATTCACATTTTTTTTAAATAATTGTGAATTACCTGCACCGATAAATAAATAAAATTTGAAGGCAAAACAACGTTTGCCGGGTCTGCTAGTAATGAATAAACTTAAGAATGGAGAATCAGTCATATTGATTTGCTTAGCTTATAATGTTAATAAATCCACAGTTTGTAGAATAAGAAAGAAATCAGCTGTTATACATAAATTTATTAGAGATACAGAGTCAGGACCAGGAAAACGAATAACTATGAAAGCTGCTGAATTTCCAGAACTGGAAAAAAGATTATTTATTTGGTTTTTAAAAGAAAGAGCTCGGAATGTGCCAATTTCGGATGAATTGTGAATAACAAAAGCCAACTCTCTTTCTATTCTATGCTAAAAATAAAGAGAAACCTGGTTGCTTCAATGTTAGCATGGGATGGTAAAAAAACTTTAAAAAGCGTCATTGAATGCGGAGATTAAAAATATGTGGCGAAAAGCTTTTAAATAAGCCAGACAGTGTGGATCCGTTTCTGATCAAATTCAAAAACAAAATTAGTAATCTTGAATTGACTCCCGATCTGATTTACAATTGCGACGAGTCGGGACTATTTTTCAGACTTCTTCCAGACAAAACTTTAGTAAGTTCAAAAGAATCATCAGCACCTGGACGTAAAATTTCGAAAGAAGGTATTACATTCTTAGCTTATATGAATATTTGGAAAATCTGAAAATCTTCGTGCGTCATCCAGAATGAAATTTTTGAGGAATGGTTCCGAAATATGTTTGTTCCAGAGGTGTGTATTGTACTCGTATAGAGTCACGCTTTAAATTAAATTTCGTTTAGGTTTTACATGTTCTCCAGTCCAAAGGCCTTCCTAAAAAGACTTTGCTACTTATTGACAATGCACCGCGTCACCCAAGAGAAAATGAATTAGAAAGTGATGATAGCAATATTGTCATAATGTGCCTTCCTTCCAATTGTATAGCCATTCTCCAACCTCTCGACCAAAATGCAATAAACCTAACAAAGTTGTATTACAAAAGAATCTTTTAACGCACTTGCTCGGTGTACGAGGATCGGATTTAGAACAAAAGCTAAAGAACTTTAATATTCGAACAGCTGTTACATTTTTAGCTAACGCATGGGATAAGGTATCGGGCATTGACATTAAAAACTGTTGGAACGTCCAATAATGATCAATGTACAAGTGAGGATGATTTGCCTTTATCTACAGTAAGGAACCAGTTACTTGATTAACAGTCAACACAAATTCCATCGATTTCAAATTTACTGAATGTCATTTCACCTAATATAAACTTTTCCCCTGAATAAATAGACGAATGGATAAACGAAGTCTTTCAAGATGTTTTTGAAGAAACTGAAGATATTAATATCTCAGATGATGAAACTGCCGCTGATGTTGAAAGCAGAGAAACACAGAAAATAAAATCGGATGATGATATCAAAGCTCTTGATGTAATCATTGAATGATATTCCTTTGGAAAAAATTGTTGCTATTCAAGAAATAAAAGAGGCACTTATAAGGAAAAAGTTTGAAACTGTTAAAGTACAAACGACCATTTCAATTTTTTTCGAAAAACTAATGTTTTACAATTCCGTTGAAATAATAGCCAACATTTAAAATCGCATATTATTTTTAAATTAGTCTTAAAAGTTTAAGAGAGAGAATTAATTCTGTAAGAAAATATTACAGAATTAAATATATTTATGTTTTTAAAATCACTATAATATTTTCTTTTGTTGTGTTTTTGTTAAATAAATGAATAATTATTTTAAAATATATCTTATTTTGTGTTCAAAATTAAAAATATGATATTACTATATATAAACCTAAAAATGGGTATCGGTAAGTGCAACAATCTTAATTAGTGCAACTGACTTGATTTCCTATCGGTTGCGCAAATCGAGCATTTACTGCATATGGGAAATTAAACAAAAATCACATAACTGATATCGCGTAAATGCTATGTTTTCTACTTGGATTTTTGTTAAGTAATTGAAAATATTCTTGACGACTGAAGAAAATTTTATTGATTTTCTAAAAACAAGCTATGTCAAAATCAAAGCATTTTTGATTACAATCATACAAAGTAAACAAAGTGTATATAGCTAACGAACAAAATAAATAAAATCTCCAACACTTCCACTTTTATTTATATTCTTCGTCCAGATATAGTGGCTTAATATTTAACATAGTCTTTATATCGATGAACCGTTGCCTTTTTAAAGGCTTGGTGAAAATATCTGCCAGTTGTTTGGTTGTTGAAACATACATCAATTCAAAGAACTTGCTCTCGTATACCTCGCGAATAAAATGATATTTCACCTCGATATGTTTTGTATGTTTGGCACTTTGATTGTCCAAGTGCATTTTTGGGATAGAAATACTTGCATTTGTCATAAGTTCTTCTAAAAGCCTTTGCAACCACTTCAGCTCTTTCACGCCTTCAGAAGCAGCCACATATTCAGCTTCCGTTGTTGACAAAGCCACCGTCTGTTGCTTTCGAGAAAACCACGAAATTGGCCCCCCTGATAACATTACAACATAACCACTGGTTGAATGCCTCTTTTCCAAATATCCGGCATAATCCGAGTCTGTAAAACATTTTAAAATAGTATCTGTCTTCTCAAAAGTTATACCATTAGTCATCGTTCCGCACAAGTATTTGAATATACGTTTAATTGCTGCAACATGTTCATCTCCAAATGAATCCAAGAAACGACTTAAAAATGAAACAGCAAATGCAATCTCAGGCCTATAAGGAAATTTAGATAAATGTGTGTGTTGTGTAGAAACCAAGATTTCATCGATTGGTGTGCTCACTGGTTTTGCACTATCCATATTAAATTTCCGCAATAATTTCTTGATACATGTTGACTGGCAAATATGGATCCTATCTTTTTGTTGGGTGATTTCTACTCCCAAATAATATAAGGAATCAATTTTATTTACTTCAAACTCACCACGAAGATGATTGATGAAAATTTCAGAAACTTCTGCGGACTCAGCCGCTTTTATAATATTAGGGTATGCATCCCGGGATTTCCCGCGGGAAAAATCCCGGGAATTCGCACATTTTACATTTCCCGTATCCCGGGAAATTCGTACGGGAATCCCGCGGGAATTCAGTAGAAAATTTTACATATTTCTTAGCATATTTTTTTTCATCATTTCCACAACAAAATTAAAAATGTTGTATACAAATTTAGATCACTTAGACAAGGCATAATCCGAGTCTGTAAAACATTTTAAAATAGTATCTGTCTTCTCAAAAGTTATACCATTAGTCAACGTTCCGCACAAGTATTTGAATATACGTTTAATTGCTGCAACATGTTCATCTCCAAATGAATCCAAGAAACGACTTAAAAATGAAACAGCAAATGCAATCTCAGGCCTATAAGGAAATTTAGATAAATGTGTGTGTTGTGTAGAAACCAAGATTTCATCGATTGAGGTGCTTAGATCGCTTAGACAAGGGGAAAGACAAGCTGGGAGCGAATATAAATATAAAGCTATATATAAATCTGAACCGTTTTCACCATGGGTGTTTCTAGTGGAGTTGTTAGTTATTTTGCCAAATTTGAAGAAATTCTGTTAAAATATGTGGTTTCTAGTGCACTAAACGTCAAATCGGGAGCGAAATTTGCATGGGAGCTATATATAAATCTGAACCGATCTGACCTAATTTCACCACAGGTGTTCCTAGTTTAACTATAAGCTGTTTTGCCAAAATTGGGAGCGAAATTTGTATGGGAGCAATATATAAATCTGAGCCGATCTGGCTCATTTTCACATGGGTGTTTCTGGTGGAAAAATAAGATATTTTGCCAAATTCGAAGAAGATCTGTTAAAATATGTGTTTTTTAGAGCAGAAAAAGTCAAATCGGGAGGGAAATTTGAATGGGAGATATATATAAATCTGAACCGATCTAACACATTTTCATCATGGGTGTTTCTGTAGGTGAAATATAAGATGTTTTGCCAATTTTGAAAAAGATCTGTGAAAATATGTGGTATCTAGAGCAGAAAAAGTCAAAAATCGGGAGCGAAATTTGAATAGGAACTACTATATACAAATCTGAACCGATCTGACCTATTTCCACCACAGGTGTTCCTAGTTTAAATATAAGATATTTTGCCAAATTTGAAAACAATCTGATAAAAATATGTGGTTACTAGAGCGAAAAAATTAATTTGGGAGCGAAATTTGTACGGGGCTATATATAAATCTGAACCGATTTGACCCATTTTCATCATGGGTGTTTCTAGTGTAAATATAAGATGTTCAACCAAATTTGAACAAAATCTGTTAAAATATGTGGTATCTAGCGTGAAATGAGTAAAACCGGGAGTGAAATTCGTATGGGGGCTATATCTAAATCTAAATCCTTCAACTTAAATAGCGTTCGTCCTTATCCCGAAAAACTTCGCTGTGCAAAGTTTCGTTTGGTTCTGGCTACAATTGCGACCTGTATCGTAATTACAAGAATAGATGGACAGACAGACAGACAGACGGACATTGCTAAATCGATTCAAAAAGTGATTCTAAGTCGATCGGTATACTTAACAATGGGTCTATCTCGCTTCCTTTTGGGTGTTACAAACAAATGCACAAAGACAAAATATTCTCGTGGAGTGTATAAAAATTAAAATCCGGGATAATGGATTTTGGGCGTGTATTCGAACGCCAAGAATAAAGAATTTAAAGTTTTCAAAGCGACAGGTCAAATTACAAACATTTCATTTAATTCTCTACTCACTATTAATGCGAACGATCGTTCTCCGTCGCGTCCACATTTTCCAATAAAATAAGAAATATCTGATCTTTAGTTAATTTTGAAACTTGAAAAGATGTTTGAATTGATCTCACATTGCGCTTTATTATATGAATTCTGTAACAGAATTTCGTTGTGAAATATATATTTATTTTACTAGAACTGGGATATTGTCCTGGCTCAATGTAATGTTATTATTAAATGTAATGTATTGCTTCTGTCAAATGTTAGCATTAACCTTTAGTGTAGTTTGTTTTTGTTTTGTTTTTGCCGGCTGAAGATATTTAATCTGTAGCCAGTATTCCACCCTCTACTGCTTGTCCGCCACAGTTCGGACTGTGGTGTGTACGTTGTCCCTACGTTATGGGGACGAGGCCCTCTCGGTCGGAAGGGGCGGGAGTGAGAGGCGTTGGGACCGTTCGATAAGACCATTTTGCATCTATATTTAATAGAATGCAAATTTATTTACAAATGGCATGGTGACATTTATTAATTGGCTGCAGACATTTTCAAGTGGCTTCGCAGCGTCTTTTCAACATCAAACCCGGCCTCTATAAGGAGGTGATTCTCACAAACGAACGAGAAGCACAACTCACTTGCCGAATTTACGTTTAAATTTATATTACTTTAATAAAATGTGAATGTTTCATTGGAAATAATAAGCTTAACTCATGGTAAACAGTATGTTGACGATTTCCCGTGCTGTCCCGGGATCCCGGGAAATTGAAAAAATAATTCCCGTTTCCCGGGAAATAAAAAGTACGGGAAAATTCAAACCCTAGACAATATAAATAGCCAAAATTATTCGTTTCCTGTTTATCTCTCCATCGAAATCATCAGTACTTGCATTGAATTTGAATTTCGTTAAAATTTCCGAAAAACGCTTATTCCAGCATCATGAAGCCTTTTTGAGTTCATAAAAACTTTTTTGTAACCTGCATACTCGTTCGGATCCGTCATCGTAACCAATTGTTTGATGCATAAATAACTCCTCCTCAAGATTGCAATACAAAAATGCAGTCTTGATATCGAATTGAGTCAGACAAAGCCAAAATCATCCGAATATGAAGGCATAGAACATTTCGTCTAGCGTAGCGATGACCTGTTTGCCCACGAACATTTTCTTCATCTTCCACTGATGAGTTGCCAACATCAGTTGTGTCTTCGATTTCATTGCCGTGAACATTGCTTGCATTACAATTATCCGTTGTTTGTGTTTCGCAGTCTTTAACTGGTCATTTTGTATTCGTACATAAAAATCTTCTTTGTTTCATTTTCTGATTCTACTTGTTCCAAATACCTTTTTAGTATACCTGGTACATCAGATTTCGCATTTACGCAATAAACGTGTCGATAATTCGAATAATCATCTCTGAATAGTAGCATAAATCGAGATCCTCCTAAGGACATTTCTTGCATTGGTCCGCATATATCGGTGTGAACTAATTCATCAGGTTTATCGGCTCTGTTACGACTTTCTTGAAATGGTTCTCGGTGCTGTTTTCCCATTACACATCCTTCGCAAAAGAAATCGTTTCCAGAATACTTTATATTTTGCTTATTCAGAACACCCTTCACATGTTCCTTCCCCTGATGACACATTCTTTCATGCCAAACACGTAATGTATTACATTTCTCAGCAACATTCGCTTCACCAGTAACCGGCATCTTCACCTTTATCATCAATTCAAACAGCTTGGACTTCCTTCAAATTCCTTTTAGAACAACATCATCGTTGTAAGTAAAAATACATTCGATTCCTTCTGCTCGCATAGAGTAGCCTTTGTCCAAACACGTATTAGACGAAAATAAGTTTAACTTGATTTCTGGGACATAAAGGACGTTCATCATACTTTTAGCATTCCAAACCTTGCCATCATACGCCTCAACAAGAATGTCGCCTTTGCCGTAAGATGGAATCACTGAACCATTCCCAATACGTATGCTCTTTGGTGTTTGGAATTTAACATAATTTGTAAACCAAACCAAATTCTTGCACATGTGATCACTTGCACCGGAGTCAACATACCAGCTGTCAGTTTCGTCCGACGTCATAAACACTACTTCGCTTATAAAAGCTGTACCTCCTCCGTCTGACTTGCTGTGTTTCTTATCAGGACAATCGCGTTTCCAGTGACCAGACTTGTCACAATTATAGCAATTACCTTTTTTCAGAGCTTTCGGTTCATTATACTTCCTTCCAGTATACTTTTTCTTTCCATGTTTTGCTACAAACGCCTCAGATTTTACCGGTAGGATGCCCAGTCGACATTCTTCTATGCACAGACGAGACGACAAATTTTTCAGGGTTCGTTCGCTCCTTTCTGTTACATTCCATGAAGAGAAAAAATGTCGATATTCATCCGGAAGAGTCATCAATATTTTGGTAATAAGCATGCTATCTGTAATTTTCTCTCCTAAATCGCCCAATTGCTTTGAATTTTTTTGCAATTTTGATATATGAACAGAGATGCAGTCGGCAGGATCCTTCGTGTATTGGAAAAATTGTTGTTGCAAAAGATGAATTGATGTTGTGGACTTCTGCTCACAAATACTTTCCAGCACAGACCACATTTCAGCCGATGATTCACAATTAATTATGTGCATCAATGGTTCTTCTCCCATAGACACAACTATTATCTTCTGTGCCTTAGCATCACGAGATTTCCACAATCGTAGTTCATTCACTGCACTTGAATTAGGATCAGGTTGCACTGTAGTTCCATCCACAAAACACCATAAATCGTTGGCACGTAAAATTACTTTCATTTGGATCTTCCACAGAGTCCAACCTTCCATTCCCTCCAATTTGGAAATTTTAATATCCTCCATTATAATTACAAGATGATATTGAATCCTTGTTGCAATCCTTTTCGTTTCTATGCAATATTTCGAATCCGTATGTGTTTCTATGTATCCTTTAATTATGGGTGTCTGGGCCCATAACCTGTTAAGTATTTGAAAAGCTTGTGCTTTTAATTGAAAATATTCTTGACGACTGAAGAAAATTTTATTGGTTTCTAAAAACAAGCTATGTCAAAATCAAATCATTATTGATTACAATCATACAAAGTAAACAAAGTGTATGTATAAAAAGTAGCAACCGAACAATATAAATAAAATCTCCAATCATTTTATGTCAGTGTTCGATTTTTATTTGCGTTTAACTAAACGTGATTTAAATAATAAAATTTTCGGATTTGCACGGCGTTACTCTTTTCGATTTAGAATAGAAAATGAGGGGATCATATATATATTATTTTCATTGTGGAAATTGGTTTTTATGTATATATATATTTATGAGCGCCATTGCACGTTGTTAGTGGCCAGAGAAGTGAAGTCAGATTCAGCCATATTTGTTGAATTGAATCCATATAGCGGGCGGTTATAAACATACAAGAGTGATTTGATTAACAGTGCGTCCAATAAGGTGGGTTATTTTTTTATAGTGAGCGTGATTGGGTTCCAGTGTTATATGTATATTCAGAAAATACTTCGAATTTGCAGTAAAAGTAAGTAGGGAAGTGAGTCTATATGTTGGAAAATTTAACTAATTAACAAGCTCAATTAGGTCTGAAAATACTTCTATCGTGAGGTGGCAGGAGCTCGGCACTATTTATCAGTGGGATTTTTGGCACTCAAAGCTGGAAAATCCAGTCCGAAGATTAAGTTTGCTTTGCATGAGTCAAACAAGTTAAATGGCATGTCTTATGGAACACAGGTATGAAAATTTGTGTTAGTTTGCGTGGTGTCCACAAAAATAAAGATTTGGCTGTATTCATCTGTTATAGCCATTTCAGACCGCATGCGAAATTTATTTATTTTTATTTTCTGGATACTCGAGATTATACTCTAACTTCGATTTAACTTATATACATAGAACAACTCCTCCCTAATCACATACAATATAATCGTGGACCACTGTGCCTGACAATACCGCAGAAGCTATTTTTCAGAAATATTCTCCGTTTGGTCCTTTCACTGGGATTTAGTTTAATGGTGGATGCTCCGTTTGGCCCGACACTGGGATTTAGTTACTGCTCTCTTGATTCTGGACACATTTTTTATGTATTGTTCAACCAAAAACTCATTTTGAGTAATGTACGTATTGATCTCCTCTACAATACTTCAGAAGATCGTTTTACTGGGGATGCTCCGATTGGTCCTGACGCTGGGATTTATTTACTGCCCTCCAATCTAGCGCTGGGATTTAGTTTCCGTCTCCAGTGTCCGCACACATATTTCTATTATTTGTTCAAAAACTCATTTTGGGTAAGTATAATACACAAAAATGTTCGTACAATACTGTAGAAGACAGACACTGGCTGTAGTTACTACCGTCCAGTGACTGGACACATTTTTTATTATTTGTTCAACCAATAACTTATTTTTGGTAAGTGTGATACGCAAAAATGTCCGTATTGATCTCCTTTACAATACTGCACGAGATGATCTTCAGAGGATGCTCCGTTCAGCCGGACACCTTTCACAGGGTGGAAGTCATGATATTGGTAGTGTGCAGCCAAATAATAAATGTCACCATACCATTTGTAAATAAATTTGCATTCTTCAAAATATAAATGAAAAATGGTCTTGAGCCAGGAGAATATCGCAGTTCAAATCAAATATTTCAAAAATTTTTAAGAATAGAAATCAGAAGTGATGCTAGTGAATGGAGTAGGAGATGTTAATATGCGAAGTTTATATGTTTGAATAAAGATGACAATGTCTTTGCGACTGGCGATTTGTTTAATGACGTGAAAAATCATCAAATTGTTGTTGTTTGTATGTATAGTTGATCTGTTATGTTGTATGTGTTGTCTTTTATTTTGGTTTAAGACCAAAGGTTGTGCTTAAGTCTTCAGCAGAACCCAAAATTAGCAAAAAGGCAAAGTGAGACCTTTATTGTTGCAGCTAAAAGTTGTCTGCGCAGTTTCGATGGGCGCTACCCTATCTCGTCATAACTTTCGCAACGAATGTATGTCTTTGACTTAAATCAGAGTTCATATTAGTACCAGCGGTCACATATGACAAATGAGAAGCACTGATAAACAAAATATTCCACCGAACTAAGTCGACACACTAAAAATCTCACTTTGCCAATTCAATGTTATGCATGTGCTCGCATCGCTCGCAACAATGCAAAGGTTGTTGTTGTACGGTATGTCCCGTCTTCACTGTACCTCGTGTGTATTGTTGTTGTTTGTATGTATAGTTGGTCTGTTATGTTGTATGTGTTGTCATTTATTTTGGTTTAAGACCAAAGGTTGTGCTGAAGTCTTCAGCAGAACCGTTGCGAAAGTTCTGATGAGATGGGGTAGCGCCCGTCGAAACTGCGCAGTCAACTTTTAGCTGCAACAATGAAGGTCTCACTTTGCCTTTTTGCTAATTTTGGGTTCTGCTGAAAACAATAGCAGCTATCGAGGTCAAAAACCGTACCGCTTGCAGGTGAGGGGAATGGATTATGAGCATACATACTTGACCTGGAAGTTTCATGGTTCGGATGTCGTGGTCGTTTTGACATGTACCGCCCTGAAACCTGGTAGCGATAGGTTGGCGAAAGGGCAGTTTCTAGCATGCTGCATTTTTTGCATGAAAAATTTTTTAGCCATATTTCTCGCAAAAATGAAAATTTTCCAAAAATATTATATTTGTATTTTTTGTTTAACGTGCCCTACTCATGTTTTTGTTGTTGCGTGAATGTGGAAAGGTGTTTTTGTGTTCGTATTTTCCAGGTATTTTGTCTTCGTATTTTCAATTATTTTGTGTTTATTTTTCTGTATTATTGTTTTGCAGCGTGACGGAAAATATGTTTTTCTTTAATTATTTTGTTGACTACTTGTTTTGTGCATCAGTCGGGTATGGGTGTGTGCCTAACATTTAATAAATTTATCCTCACAGAGTCGTATTTTGATGTTTAGTTGAGTTACCAGCAATGTGGGTGTTTTTTGAAGGAAACTCGGGGCAAAGAGAAATGTATTTATCTTAAGGACGAATATGAAAGGACGGACACGGAAAAGAAAATGTAAAACATTTTCAAGGGCAATGTCGTTCGTAAACCCGAGTTTGCATGTAATTGTATGTAAATATATATATATATATAGTGTCCAGGGAAACCATGATATCCACTGGTTGAGATAACGGCCCAGAACTGGAGAGGCATAGATGCAGGAGATACATGTTGCCTCGTTCTTTTATTTAATGACAGATTGTGATTAATCACTATCCACTATCGAAGACAACATAGTCTAAGTTTCCCCTATGTTGATGGTGTTATACGTTGTGAGGGAGACACAGTACGTGGTTCCTGCCTGGGCTAGGCAGACAAGTTTGCGGGCAAAGAAAAGATCTAAAAATTGTTGTTGTAACTCTTACTCAGGTTCGAGATCATTTGTTTTGGTTTTCTTAAACAGGAATCAAAGTATTTCAAAAGAAGTGTGTGACATTTATTTGGTTCGGTTGCTAGCAAGACAGACGATCGTTTCAAGGACGCTACTCCCCCATATCAATGCCCAGTGCAATGCAACAACTACTCAGGTTAATTGTTGGTTGCATATCTGCTTCGCAAACTGAATTGAATGAGAACTGCTTCGGATTTAAATACACACCCAAAAATCCCAGTTCAGTAGTTACCGGAAACAAACAAATGTCCACACTTCTTCTCGTGTGTAATCGCAATTCGCGAAAAATGCACACAGCATTTTGTTGTTGCTATGTTCAAGCAACAACATGTGTAAGTCGTACCCCACTTCATTTAATCTGTTTTGTTATACCCTACACCACTTCGTGGACTAGATGTTATAAGTTAGTTTCGCGCCATATGTTTGTAACACCAAGAAATAATCGAGCTAGACCCTCCTTTAAGTACCGATTTAACGATGTCTGTCTGTCCGCCCGTCCGGCCGTCTGCTGTCCATCTAAGCTTGTTCGCACTCTACAGGTCGCAATTGTGGTCCGATTGTCATGAAATTGAGCAGAGGTTACTATTTTTGGCCAAGGACAATTGGTATTGAATTTGGAGAAAATCGGTTCAGATGTAGATATAGCCTGCATACAAATATCCCAATAATTTACACTATCACTGCTCTATAATGTACATTTTACATGGGATCATGACCAAATTTTCAGGAACGTGTTATATTTGAACTAAAAACAGCTAACGGGAAAGTGGACCACATTGGTCTATGTTTTGATATAGCCCCCATACAAATGTACCTCCGATTTACAATATTACATCTCTACAATTCAAATTTTACATCGGATCTTGATCAAATTTTCCACACAATGTTACATTTATAATAGAAACACATATTTTGAAAGCCAGCTATATAGATCGATGTTTTTGTATTATCGCTCTAGAACCCACATCTTACTTTGGATCTTGATAAAATTTTGCAGATCATGTTATATTTCAATAAAGACTACCTACTTTGAAAGTGATCTATAAAGACCCACTTTCAAATGTAGCGCCCTTACAAATGGGTCCATTTTTATACCCTACACCACTTCGTGGACTGGGGTATTATAAGTTAGTTTTCCGCAAAATTTTTGTAACCCCAAGAAATAATAGAGCTAAACCTTTAAGTATATGGATCGGCTTAGAATCACCAGCTGAATCGATTTAACGATGTCTCTCTGTCCGTCCATCCGTCCGTCTGCTGTCCATCTAAGCTTGTTCGCACTCTATCTTGTCATATTTGAACCAGAAACAGCTAATGGGAAAGCCCCTATATAAATGTACTTCCGATTTACACTATTATTGCTCTAAAATGTTCGCACTCTACAGGTCGCTATTGTTGTTCGATTGTCATGAAATTTGGCAGAAGTTATTTTTTCTGACCAAGGACGATTGGTGTTGAATTTGGAAATCGGTTCAGATTTAGATATAGCCTCCATACATATATCCCTATAATATACACTATTACTGCTCTAGAATACACATTATACATGGGATCATGAAAAAATTTTCAGGATCTTGTTATATTTGAACCAGAAACAGCTAACGGGAAAGCCCCTATATAAATGTACCTCCGATTTACACTATTATTGCTCTAAAATGAACATTTTACATCGGATCTTGATCAAATTTCCCACACAGTGTTACATGTAGACTAGAAACACCTATTTTGAAAGCCAGCAGTATAGGTCTATGATTTGTTATAGCCCCCTTACAAATGGGTTCACACTATTATCGCTCTAGAACACACATGTTACATTGGATCTTGATAAAATTTTGCAGATCATATTATATTTTATTTTGCAGATCATGTTATAATTCAATAAAGGATACCTACTTTGAAAGTGATCTATAAGGGTCCACAGTTTAATGTATCGCCCTTACTAAGAATACATACTATGAAAGTCAAACTTTTTAATGTATCTCCAATTTTTATTATTACCCCTCTAGGACGCACATTTTCCATCGTATGTTTTCAAATTTTGTAGATATAGGTCCATGTTTTGGCGAAGGCCCCAAGTGTTGTTATAGGCCCCTTCAAATGTCCTTCCGATTCATCCTATTACCGCTGTATAATCTATATTTGTCATTGGAACTTGCTCAATTTTTCAAGATCATGTTATATTTACTTTACTCGGAATATCTGCCGGAATAATTACACTAGTCAACAGTCAAAATGTACTCGGGATGCGATAATTTTTTCTGTGTAGATAACCTTGACATGAGCTCGAAAAACGCAATAAAAAAATTTTTTCGTTTGGTTTTTTTTTTTATTTATTTTTTATTTTTTTTTAATTTAAAAAATTTTTTTTTGGTTAATTTGTTTCGTCCGTCATAACTCGGGAACCACTAGCCCGATTTAATTGAATTAAATTTTAAAAAATTTAAAATTACAATTCCCTTAATCTGTTCATATATTGTTTTCCTATACAAGCAACAGTTTCCAAGTTAAAAATGAATATATAAAGGAAAAAACTTATTTTTTGCCTAAAGATTTAATTTTTTTTTTAAATCCATAAAAAATCCAAAATGAAAAAAAAATGTCAAATCTTATTACTTTTACGTAAAGTCACATAACCTATGAGCAA
Organism: Polietes domitor; assembly: GCA_947397865.1. Classification (NCBI taxonomy): domain Eukaryota; kingdom Metazoa; phylum Arthropoda; class Insecta; order Diptera; family Muscidae; genus Polietes; species Polietes domitor. The sequence continues at coordinate 91,499,224 of OX377618.1, read as the reverse complement.
AATGAGACAAAGATCATGAAAATCGATGCACGCGTTTCGCTTTTATTCGAAATTGAGTAAAGGTATGAATTTCAAAAATTTGCTCGACATATGCACAACTTTGTCTATGGTAAGGTTTTTTCTTTTTTTTTATTCTCAGAATTAACAAAACGGAATAAACAAAGGGTTATTTAATTTTTATGATTGCGTAAGCAAAGTAATAAACGCTAATAAATGTGCGTGAACAATTAAAAGGAAAAAAGGAAAGGGGACTTTTTTAATTATTTGGGTTTTCCGTTGGCTACCTGTATGATTTTTTTACAGAAATGCAACCCACATTTAAGGGTGGTCATTATTCGGAAAATTTAAGACTCACACATGGTGAAACAGGTATGTAGCCACCGTAAAAAAATATACACCCATTTATAAGTACCTGTCAATAAAATACTAAACAATACACAGTATAAATAGGTCTTCATTGATCGATTTTACTCATTCAACAAGTGTCGACGAACGCGATAGTTAAAATGAGCAAACGTTCGCGAGGATTTGAATGCAATACCAATCCAAGTAATTTTTGTTACATGTTCGGAGAATACGTTTCTGAAAAAAACAAGCGTTGTTTTTCACCTAAATTGAGAGATTCATTTGAAGAGAGCTTCAATTTAAAGGTCTCAAACATAGATGAGCGGTGGACACCAAGTGCTCTATGTCCAAGGTGCTACGTACAGCTAGCTGACTCAAGGTAAGTGTAGATTACGAAATTCAAGAACATATATAACTTATTATTGAAATTCTTTCAGACGACAGCCGAGAATCATCATGCCAATGCTTTGGAGAGCTCCGCTTTGCCATGTAACAGATTGCTACTTCTGTCTTAGCAAAAAAACAGGCGTGGGAAAAAATATACGATGGACTTACGCTGCTGTTTCAACAGTGAATTTTCCAGTGCCATTTTCCGAAGAACCAGTGGACCCGCAACCGTCCGTTTCAAGATGGGCATCTAATAATTAGGCGATACATCCAACATCAGATCCGGAGACAGTAGAAACCACATCAGAATGCGAGTCAACATATACATTGCATGGAGGTCAACGCTTATGTTCCCAAGCAGAACTGAACGATTGGGTTAGAGAATTGAAACTCTCCAAGGAAGATGCAGAGTTGCATGCATCGCGCATGCAACAGTTCGGTTTCTTGGCTCCTGGTGTGGTGACAACAATCTACAGGAAGCGTCATGAACCATACGCAAGGTACTACACAAAAGAAGACTACCTCTGTTTTTGTAAGGACATTCCCGGATTATTTGGTGAACTCGGGTACTCTTACGATCCAGGAGAGTGGCGTCTTTTCATCGACAGCAACAAGCAGAGCCTTAAAGCAATTTTACTGCACAACGGCAACGAGAAACCTTCGATTCCAATTGCTCATGCCGTTGACACCAAGGAAACATACGAAGTCATGGACAATCTACTAAAGTGCCTTAACTATGAGAGGCACGATTGGAAAGTTTGTGCCGACCTTAAGGTTATCGGTATCCTTTGTGGATTACAAGGTGGATTCACAAAGTACTGTTGTTTTCTCTGCCTTTGGGACAGCCGCGATCGTCAACATCATTACACCAGGAGGAGTTGGACAGAAAGAGTTAACTTCATCCCCGGCAGCGACAACGTGAAATATACACCACTCATAAAAAAGGAAAATGTTTTTCTCCCACCTCTTCACATAAAGCTCGGACTCATAAAAAACTTCGTGAATGCTATCAACAAAGATGGCGAAGCGTTCGCCTATTTAAAAACCATTTTTCCTCACCTTTCATCGGCAAAGATTAAGGAAGGCGTTTTCGACGGTCCGCAAATTAAAAAGTTGTTGCAAGACCAACAGTTTGAGCACATTTTATCACCAAATGAAGCTGCAGCTTGGAACTCATTTCGGCAAATTGTTTCCGGATTTCTTGGAAACAACAAAAGCTCAAATTACAGAGAGATCGTCGAACAACTACTCCAAAATTATAAAAAAATTAGAGCAAATATGTCGCTTAAGATACATTTTCTACACTCGCACTTGGACTTCTTTCCGGACAACCTGGGCGATGTGAGTGACGAGCATGGTGAGCGTTTTCATCAGCAAATGAAAGAAATTGAGCACCGATACCAAGGATTTTGGAACGAAGCTATGATGGGGGACTATATCTGGTTCCTGATAAGAGAAACAGACCCACAACAATATAAAAGAAAGACAAAAGCACATAATTATTTTTAATTTGAAGGTTTTTATTTTTGTGTTTAGATATTTTTTTTTAAAACTTTTTTATAATTAATTAATGTTGATATCCTTAGGATAATTTCTTGTACATATATCGAATTGTTTTTTAATTTAAAGTCATATATTTTTGTCACCCAACAAATTTTAATTTTTTTTTGTAATAAAAAAGAAAAAACCTTACCATAGACAAAGTTGTGCATATGTCGAGCAAATTTTTGAAATTCATACCTTTACTCAATTGCGAATAAAAGCGAAACGCGTGCATCGATTTTCATGATCTTTGTCTCATTTTGCTCATAGGTTATGTGACTTTACGTAAAAGTAATAAGATTTGACATTTTTTTTCATTTTAGATTTTTTATGGATTTAAAAAAAAAATTAAATCTTTAGGCAAAAAATAAGTTTTTTCCTTTATATATTCATTTTTAACTTGGAAACTGTTGCTTGTATAGGAAAACAATATATGAACAGATTAAGGGAATTGTAATTTTAAATTTTTTAAAATTTAATTCAATTAAATCGGGCTAGTGGTTCCCGAGTTATGCCGGACGAAACAAATTAACCAAAAAAAATTTTTAAAATTTAAAAAAAAAAAAATAAAACAAAAACCAAACGAAAAAAAAATTTTTATTGCGTTTTTCGAGCTCATGTCAAGGTTATCTACACAGAAAAAATTATCGCATCCGGATTACATGAAATTTTTTTCATTTTGTTGAGTAGTGTTACCATATTATTTACCATATTCGTTAAATTTGAATAAAGATGAATTTATGGTGTACTGTATAATTTATATGAACTACATAAAATTGCTCCCATGAAACTCCTGGATTTAATAATCAAAGAGATATATACGCAGGGAGTGGTGTATGGTATAATATAGTAGGCCCCGTCCGACTTTAGCCTTTCCTTACTTGTATTTTTATACCCTACACCACTTCGTGGACTAGGCTATTATAAGATAGTTTCGCGCCAAATGTTTGTAACACCAAGAAATAATCGAGCTAGACCCACCTTTAAGTATACCGATCGACTTAGAATCACCAGCTGATGTGCAGTGATAGAGAGAGTTGATTGTTTGAAAGGAAAAGAATAGTGAAGTGAAAGAGGAAATGACATAGAAACAATTTCGACGAAGAAAAAAAAAACTGAAAAAAGAAAAAAGTAGTATTTAGTCGACGTTATTTGTTTTATCTTATTTATGTTTTTTTTTTCTTGCATCTACATATATTTTTGTTAGTTCTTTTAATGATAATTAGTGAATTTTTATCTGAGAATTAAGAGTTATATACAATAGAAATTTGCACTTTCAAAGTATTAGGAAATTTTATTTTTGTTAGTTTTTTGTCAATACTAGACCGTAAATTGATTATATAAAATGACTACTAGACTCCGCCCGGTGATTTTCATGATATAAGTGAGAGAGTCAGTAATAGAGGTTTGGCAGCAGGAATAAATACCTAAAATAGCGATTTATTGGGAAATTTGTTTACAGATCCACCAGTAGGCCACACAGGAGCGAAAGTACCAAATACCAACATTTTTAATTCCACCTGGTCCTCCCCCGTTTAAATCAAAAAGACTCCGCTACATTATTCAAATCTCATAAAAGGTTTGATAATAGAGGCGAATATCAAATACGTGCCCTACTTGCCAGAAATGTGCGGAAAACGGCAAGAGGAGTGTGTCGAATACGGGAAAGGAACGCTCAGGTCAGACTCCCGGGGAGGAATGATTGAACGAAGTTTAGGGATAGAGAAGAAAGAAAGAAATGAGCAAGTCCAAGGGGAAATTATAGTTTGTTAAAAAGGACGATAGATAAAGATAGGGAAATAAATGAGGTCAGCCGTATAAATGAATCCCAAGCTAGGATCAGAAACTCGTACCAGAATAGGTTAGAGAATTATAATAAAGTCAGGAAAAGAATATTTGGAAATGAAAATAGATTAGATAGGATAAGGAAAACTAGAAAGAAATTTAAGGATAAGAAGTTAGTTTATAGCGTAGTTAAGAAATCTGTTCGTGATTGTAGTGAGATATCTAGGGAAATAGATAAAGATCCGAGGGCAGAGTAGGCAATGTGAAGATTAAAGTTTTATTAGATACGGGGGCATCCATAAGCTTGCTAGGGAATAACGGTGAGGAATTAACTGAAAAAATAGATATACAGGTAAAATCAATACTTGCGAAAGTGAAAACGGCGGGAGGCAAAATCTACCAGACCTTAGGGATGGTTGAGTTGCCAGTGACATTCAAGAATATGATCAGGAATTTAAAATTTTACCAGTGCCCGGAATTAATTCAAGAAACTTATTTAAGGATAGATTTTTGGCGAGAATTCGCGTTAGCACCTGGTATATTCCGCGTGGAAGAAATTGGGGCCGAAAGACTGGCAGGAGATTTTCCTCTTTAGCTCAATAATGTTGAGCAACATGATTTGACCAGGGAAGAAGAATAGGAGTTGACAAAGGTTAAATCATTGTTTCGTACCTACGAGGAACATGGGTTAGGGGCCTGGAAACACATAGGATAGAGCTTGTAGAGGGGGCCATACCGCTCAAGGATAGGCATTATCCTGTTTCACCGCAGTGCAGAAATTAATCTTCCTTCCACCAACGCAATGCACTTCATTTATAGGGGGCATCCCCTGAGTGTTGGTTCAGTGAAAAAAAAAATAGAATAGAACAGAGCCAGAGTCCTTGGAGCAGTAGGTGTACTTTAGCCAAAAAAAAACTGGCAAAAATAGATTATGCCTTTCCTATTCAAAATATAGAGGGAATACTGAGCAGGTTGAATTCTGGCAAATCCAGCATGAGGAAAAGTCTCGGTCCTACACAGCCTTTACGGTACCCGGCAGGGCACTTTATCAATACGTTGCAATGCCCTTCGATTTATAAAATGCCGCACAAAGGCTTTGTAGACTGATGTATAACTAGTAAATCAAAAAAAATTTTTTTTTTTCAAATCCATGCTTTATGCAAGCAGAATTCTATTGGGCCTAGAAATTCTTTTTTAGTTATCTTTTGTAGAAGGAAAAATTACTGCGTTATCAGGAGCAGAAATAATAGATTTTTAATTTGTGGTTTGTATGGGAGGTACCACGCCCCTTTGTCCATTCCCGCTCATATTTGCAGCAGCACTTAAAAAATGCACACCAAACCGACGTACCAAATTTTGTTCAAATACCGTTATCAGGAGCAGAAATAATAGATTTTTAATTTGTGGTTTGTATGGGAGGTACCACGCCCCTTTGTACAATCCCGCCCATATTTGCAGCAGCACTTAAAAAATGCACACCAAACCGACGTACCAAATTTTGTTCAAATACCGTTATCAGGAGCAGAAATAATAGATTTTTAATTTGTGGTTTGTATGGGAGGTACCACGCCCCTTTGTACAATCCCGCCCATATTTGCAGCAGCACTTAAAAAATCCACACCAAACCGACGTACCAAATTTTGTTCAAATACCGTTATCAGGAGCAGAAATAATAGATTTTTAATTTGTGGTTTGTATGGGAGGTACCACGCCCCTTTGTACAATCCCGCCCATATTTGCAGCAGCACTTACAACATGCACACCAAACCGACGTACCAAATTTTGTTTAAATACCGTTATCAGGAGCAGAAATAATAGATTTTTAATTTGTGGTTTGTATGGGAGGTACCACGCCCCTTTGTCCAATTGGTCAAATTTTTCCAGTTCCTTGTATTGTTATCGAAAATGATTAAGTGTGCAAAATTTGAGCAAAATTGGTTGAGAAAAAAGCTTTCAAAAATTGATTTCAAATTTTGTGGCACACAAACATATATAGAAAGTATAAGGTTACTTTAAAGCATGGAAAAAGATTCCTTATGATCTGAAGGCTAATGTATTTGTGTATCTGGACGACTTGCCGTTATATTACCCGATTTTGAGGAACATATGACTTTATTAGAAAGAGTAGCCGAATGTTTGAGGAATGCAAATTGAACAATAGGGTTAGGAAAATCCCATTTTTTCAGGGTTTATCGTATGAGGAGGATGCATGCAAACGGATCCTGATAAGATAGAAGCAATTCAGAAGATTCCGATACCACAGTTAGTAAGGGAAGTCAGGAGTTTTCTCGGAAGCGCGGGGTGGACGGTTCATCCGGAACTTTTCTACGATGACTATCCCGTTAACTGACCTTATAAGGAAAGGTACTAGGTTCCAGGTAATTGCGGAAGCCGTAGAAAGCTTTAATAAATTGAAGAGGGCCTTATCTGGACGACTTGCCGTTATATTACCCGATTTTGAGGAACATATGACTTTATTAGAAAGAGTAGCCGAATGTTTGAGGAATGCAAATTTAACAATAGGGTTAGCAAAATCCCATTTTTTCAGGGTTTATCGTATGAGGAGGATGTATGCAAACGGATCCTGATAAGATAGAAGCAATTCAGAAGATTCCGATACCACAGTTAGTAAGGGAAGTCAGGAGTTTTCTCGGAAGCGCGGGGAGGACGGTTCATCCGGAACTTTTCTACGATGACTACCCCGTTAACTGACCTTATAAGGAAAGGTACTAGGTTCCAGGTATTTGCGGAAGCCGTAGAAAGCTTTAATAAATTGAAGAGGGCCTTAACCACGGCACCACTATTAGCACACCCTGATTTCAAGAGAAGATTATACGTGCAATGTGACGCCTCAGATTACGGAGTAGGAGCAGTGCTCTTTCAGAAGGATTATGAGGAAAATGAGAGATCCATAGTCTTCTACTCGCAGAAACTAAACCCGTCTCAGAGGAACTATAATGTTACCGAGAAAGAGTGTTTGGCAGCTGTACTTGTATTAAACGATTCAGACCGTACATTGAGCTCATGTCTGTCTCGGTGATCACGGACCATGAAATGGTTGATGTCCTTGCGCGATTTGAATGTTGGATAAGCAAGATGGGCACTACAACTCCAGGCGTATGACTACAATTTAGAGCATCGGAAAGAGTCGCAGTACGTGGTTGCTGATACGTTGTATCGAACAGTAGAAGAGATAGAAGTTTTTCCGGAAGATTTGTTAGGCTTTGAAACTTTAGAATTTGAGCCGGATAATTATTTACAGTTGATTGAGACAATTACAGGAAATACGAATTCTTTACCAAATATTAAGGTCAGCAATGGTATGGTATTTAAGAGGAGCAATCTGCCGTCAGAATTCCGAGATATAGAAGAATTCCGAGATATAGAAGAATTCCGCGGGAAACTGTGGGTTCCTGAGTCTCTTACACAAGCCCTGATTAAGGAAGCACATGAACCAACGCATAAGACTCATGGGGGCATATATAAGACACTACATCAATTACGAACAAGGTATCATTGGCCAAATATGATTCTGCAAGTTAGGGATTTTGTTAATAATTGTACTATATGTAAGAAATTCATACCGACGAAAAAGAATTTGATACCAGAGATAGGAACGGATAGGCCTTTCCAAAATATATATATTGATTTTTTGGGTAAATACCCACGTTCGAAGAGAGGGAACGAACGAACGTATAAGTTGGCCAGAAAGTTGAAGTCTCTAGATGATAGCGAATTCGCAATGTTAGATAACGCGGATAGGATTAGATCGATTAGGGAAAGCATTAAAGAAAGTATGCACAAGACGTACGGGAGTAGTGCCCTATGATACAACAGAGGGGCGAGAACAGTTAGATTTCTTCCTGGTCAGGAAGAGTTTAAGAGAAACTTCGTATTGAGTGACTTTACCAAATGTCATATATTAAAACCACTAGGCAATAATATGTACGAGCTATAGAATTTTTCGGGAAAATCTATAGGTGTTTATCACGCGAAGGATATTAAACAATAATCAATATAGGTCAGTGCAATATGGTTAGTAAGTCGGGGTACATGCAATATTTATATTAAAACAAGGAAAGGCTAAAGTCGGGCGGGCCGACTCTATGATACACTCCACTTTCTATCCGAATACAATTTAATTCGGTGAAAAAGTGAAAACGGGCAGGATTTATGCATCCTGTAAATGTGTGTGTTTGACAAAAAATGTTAAATCGGAAAGGATATTTGTATGGGGTATATTGAAATCTGGAACGAAATAGGAGAAATATAATATGTATAGTTTGGCCAAAATCGGTTAAACATTTGGGAGCAACATTTGTATTTGCGCTATATCTAAATCTGAACCGATCTTAGCCACTTTCACCATAGGTTTTTTACTTGGATTATAATCTGTTGTACCAAATTTAAAGAAAATCGAGTACAATATGTGGTTTCTAGAGCGGAAAATGTCAAATCGGGAGCGACATTTGTATGGGAGCTATATCTAAATCTGAACCGATCTTACCTAATTTTTGCATAGGTGTTTATACTTGGATTATAAGATGTTGTGCCAGATTTAAAGAAAATCGGGTACAATATGTGGTTTCTGGAGCGGAAAATGTCAAATCGGGAGCGACATTTGTATGGGGGCTATATCTAAATCTGAACCGATCTTACCCACACTCTGCATAGGTGTTTCTAGTTGGATTATAAGATGTTGTGCCAAATTTAAAGTAAATCGGGTACAATATGTAGTTTCTACAGCGGAAAATGTCAAATCGGGAGCGACATTTGTATGGGGGCTATATCTAAATCTGAACCGATCTTACCGAATTTCTGCATAGGTGTTTCTAGTTGGATTGTAAGATGTTGTGTCAAATTTAAAGAAAATCGGGTACAATATGTCGTTTCTAGAGCGGAAAATGTCAAATCGGGAGCGACATTTGTATGGGGGCTATATCTAAATCTGAACCGATCTTACCCAATTTTTCCATAGGTGTCTCTAGTTGGATTATAAGATGTTGTGCCAAATTTAAAGAAAATTGGGTACAATATGTGGTTTCTAGAGCGGAAAATGTCAAATCGGGAGCGACATTTGTATGGGGGCTATATCTAAATCTGAACCGATTTGCCTCAAATTAAATAGCGTTCGTCCTTGATCCCCAAAACTTACTTGTGCCAATTTTTGTTAAGATCGGACTATAATTGCGACCTGTAGTTTGATTACAACAATAGATGGACAGACAGACGGACAGACGGACATTGCTAAATCGACTCAGAAAGTGATTCTAAGTCGATCGGTATACTTAACAATGGGTCTATCCCGCTTCCTTTTGGGTGTTACAAACAAATGCACAAAGCCATAATACTCTCGTGGAGTGTATAATTAGCGATATATAGTTTCAATACCTTTTTTTAAGTGCAATCTAATTGGTAAAATATGTTATATTTGGTATTTTAAAGGAAATAAACCAATCCTTGGGCTACTGTATTGCTGAAAAGGTATACACCGCGTTAGCTGGTGTTCGTCATTAACTGTCATAATAGGCTTCAGGACCAGAATTGAACGGGATTTAAGCGTTATATTATAAACGAATACAACCACATAAGGTGGCGGTATAACACTTGGACGAAATGATTGATTGGAAGGGAGTATGGGACAGGTGAAGGGAATGTATTTATGAGCATACATACGTGACTTGGAAGTTTCATGGGTCGGCCATGTGCGAGGATATAGTGGACATTTTGTCATGAAACCTGGTACCACCCTGAAAACTGGTAGCGATTAGTTGTATAAAGGAAATGAACATTTTCCAAAAATACTCAATTTGTACTTTTTGTTTAACGTGCCCTACTGCAATATCCACTTTTTGTAAATGTCTTACCGTGATGTTTTTTGTTGCACGAATTGGTTGTTATGAATGTTTTTGTGTTCGTATTTTCCAGGTATATTGTGTTCGTATTTTCAATTATTTTGTGTTTATTTTTCAGAATTATTGTATGTTGCAGCATGACGGCAAATATATTTTGCTTTAATTATTTTGTTGATTAATTGTTGTGTGAATCCAGTAGGGGAGATGGCGTTCGCCATCTGCCAAAGTTCGGTGTGTTGTGTGTCATAGCACAATAATGGATTGTCAAATTCAATGTGTCAAGTGAAGAATAATATTTTTGTTGTGCCATGAAATAAAAAATAAATATTAATTATTAATTAATAAATATTACTGTGTCGTGTGTGTGTTGCAATGTGGAATTATTTTGGTAAATGTAGCAATACCATAAACAAGCCTACTTTTTAATGTGGTTATAACAATATAAGAGGGCAAAAAATGGTGTCCGCATATGAACTCAAGAATATATCGCAAGTCTGAGACCACTTCCATCGCATCTGCTCATCTTTTGGAATGCTGAAAACGGCAAGGTTGTCCCTTTTGTTGCAGATACAACATTTACGCATTTTCTAACTTTTCACCATTAATTCTCACTTTTTATTTTCAAATGTTTTTCGTCAATTATTATTTATTTATTTCAAACTATCATATGAATGTAAACAAACAAATAGTTTGACAATCAAAATTCTGACAGAATACAAAATTGAAATTGTAACCAGCTGTTCGAGCGACACTACCTCTGTTATTGAGCCATGTGGGTGTTCCTGACATTTGATAAATTTATCCACACAGAGTTGTATTTTGATTGTATTAAATTAGTAGAGTTATCAGCAAAGTGGGTGTTTTTGTAGGAAACTCGGGGTGAAGAGAAATTTAATTATTTTAAGGACGAATATTAATGAAACGGACACGGAAAAGAAAATGTACAACATTTTCAAGGCCAATGTGTGTCGTTCGTTAACCCGAGTTGTAACGTAATTGTATGAAATTGGTTAATGTATCCAATGTTTTTCTTTTTTTGAATAATTGTTGTTAGTAGCTATATACTGTTAGGTAAATGACATGACATTTTACAAGTAGGAAATTGTGCCTGAACAAATAAATGTTCATTTGTTCTGTGGCATTGTGTATAACAACACAACAAGTGATTGTTAAAAGGGGTGGAGACAATAAAGTTTTGTGATTTGAAAATTCTGAAAGTTGGTGAAAGTGTTTTACTAAGTGAACGTAAGTTTTTTTGAGAAAAGGAAAAGAAAATTCTAGATAATAATACAAAATTTTAAATAGGAGTGCAACAGGAGAATAATCCTGAAATCAGAATATTGAGGCCTTTACCTTATATTATATTGGCGTTACCTTTTTGTGGAATTCCGTAAGTAAGATGTGATGTGTGAGTTCAAAACAGTAAGGGTGTTCGTATTTTAGTAGAGTGATCAAAGTTCTACATACAAAGGAAAAATGTACTCGAGAATTTCAGAATAGATCCGAGTGTTGGTTAAGAAATCCATATAAAAAGGGTAACGAGATGTTTAAATTTTAATTTTTTTCATACACACATTTGACCATATACGTATTTCATTGTCCTGTGTAGAGACAACTCATCAGTTATCCTTCTGTTAACATGAAATCATAAGTTGTATATATATCTACCTTATATGACACCTGCGTATTATATGTATACACCCGAAAACCTCACCGCAAAGCGTTTTGAAAAGCGTTATTCGACCTAAAACCTTTTCTCATTACCATTTATTTTTATTTTGTTAAGTATTTTTTGTATTTCTGAATGAGGATCTAGCTAGGTTATTGTGATACAGATGTTGGAACGGTAGATTGGCGAAAATTGTTAAGCCATAATATAGAATAGCATTCGTTTAGAGAGCTCTTTCAGAGAAACATTAGGGATGAAGCGATATTAGTTTTGGGGTTCTGTAACAGCGAACGATTCGAAACCGTATATGGTAAATAGTTGTGTCCTTTATTCAGATTTTTTTTTAATATTTTATTTGTTAGGTAATTTATTTTAGTCTCTATGTATCTGTATTCTTATATATATTCTTTTGTTATACGTTTTTAATTTAAAGTTTATTTGCCAGTTTTTATGCCATTTCGCCACAGTGATTGATCAACATCAAGAACGCCCATTTGAGGTGTATGAAAAGTCAATATCTGGTGATATGTAATTTTAGTCGGTTAATCGTTCGGTGTCGAAACGACAGAACAAGTTAATGCCACATTATAAGTAGTCTTGTGTAGTTCTTGTGTTTAAATATATTTAATGTTTTATTACTTCATTATTCCGTTATTTTTTTATTTTATTTTTGTCTATAATAAATATGTTTAGAATGTAATATAGTTTTATAGAGAGGATATCCGGTGTGGTTGGACGAATGTTGAAGGAAAAAGGTGAGTTCTTGGCATATATAAATGGGGTCATCAGAGTTTACACCTTTCCACCCTGAATCGTAACTCTGTGGTGGATGTTAAGTCGTGTTGTGTTTTTTAGTGTAATTTTGGTTTGTTTCCGTTTTGTTTAAGCATTAACAAAAGTTGGTGTTTATTATTACACCCATGTCTTTGTATCTGTATGTTGGGAATTCGCGCCGATATGATCGAGTTAGCTGAGGCAACAGTATAAAGCAACGACGAGAAAGTAACAAAGCAGTTTAGATTTAAGTAAAATGTTAGTTTTATGTGTCTACAGCCAGCGAGCTAAAAAATTATTTCGTAAGTATATTCTTAGATAAGGATATAAAAGAGTTTGGAAATTAAAAAGATACTGCTCCCACCTAATATATTTATTTTTGATTTCAGAGCGTGATATTTGACATTGGACACCGAAAAGATGATGACTCATTTGGATGAAGAAATCTACAATTAATTAAATTCCCTAACTGACGCATAAATAAATAAAACTTCATAGTAAATTTTATTGGTTTATTTATTATAAAATAATAATTACACTTCACTAAATAAATTATTTTAAAGGCATTGATTCATGAACATTTGTGTTTGAAGACACAGTTTGTGTGTTTGGTAATATCATTTTGTTTTTATTGTAACCTAAAAAAATATTCATAAGTGAATAAATGATAAAATTAAATAATACTTATTTTTATATAAAAATGCGTACACATCACACCGGTGGACAGTTTTGTGTCAGAGTATGTCCAAAATTGATTCTTGAAGGATGCTTTACATCAGTATTATTCTAACTGGAAGCACCACGTATGATATGACCGACCGGATTTTTAAAGAATCCAAAAGAATCATTGGATTTTGCAACAGTCATTTTGTATGGGAAATCTGGTATTTTTTGTGGATTTTGTACACGATCCCGAAAAAGTGGATTTTTGCTCATATCAGAATTATTATTATTAACATTTTATTTTTGTTGAGAATTTTAATTTTAGGGGACTTCTATTTGTAAGTTGATTTTTTAAGGATATAGAAAAAGAGAAGTGAAAACCACTGCACCGGAGGGTGTTTTAAATTTTTGCAATATGTTAACTTTTGCTATTGCGCGACTAGCTGGAGCTTGAATCTTGGTACCGTCTACCTGAACAGATCATGATATTTGACATACACATTACTCTACTTCAATAGACGCGCAAAATAAAAATTTGTTGTAATTCAAATTTATTTAGATAAGAATGAGAAAAAAGATACAATTGGCACCAACGGAAAAAGGTGGATTTTCCAACATCGTAATTATAGGGGCAACGAACACAAAGATATAAAAATGAGTAAACTGCTGTAGCTATATTCAAAAATATCAATACAAATATCGTTCTTTGTATTTTTAGGGGAAAATGGGGTAGGAGTACAAATGATACCATCCAAATAGGACAACAATTTGTAAAGTATGATATACATTTCGTAAATATGTTTTATTGTTGAATACAATTCCAGACAGGACTTTATTTTCATTTATATAATATAATATTTCAAAATATATACATTTCTAGATTTAAATTCATATTAAATTGCACTCAAATATCGAGTGCTGGCGTCAGTTAGGGAATTTAAATAATTGTAGATTTCTTCATACAAATGAGCCATCAAAACTTTTTCGGTGTCCAATGTCCAATATCACGCCCTGAAATCAAAAAATAAATATATTAGGTGGGAGCAGTACCTTTTAATTTCCAAACTCTTTTAGGGGTGTGGTATCTAAGAATATACTTACGAATATATTTTTTTGCTCCTGCCGACGAAGAGGCAATAATTACTCAACATTAAGTGAATTCGAAAGAATTCACTTATTTTGGCCTTTAGATTAAATAAAAAACAATATGGAATTCAAAAAATGGGCCAATTAAAAACCAGCTTTATTGGCGGTTAGATAATAACTAACTCGAAAACTAATAAAAGTAAAAAATTTCCGCCTCAAGCGGGAAAAAACGAATAATACAAACAAAACTTACAAACTAATAGTGACAAGGATGTCAACATAGTAGAAAAAGGGAATGAATAGTTGTAGAAAAAAATATAAAAAATAAAGAAATTGGATAAGTAAAGATAGGTTTCTTCTCATGTTATTGAACGGAGCACTAAACATTTTTCCGGGCCAGGACGGTGGAATCGTAGGAACGACCCTTCGAGAACAATCCCAAATGGAGGGACACTTCTCAAATGATATGGCAGGGCCGTATTGCGTGTAACGCCATATGTCCGCTCCGATGACACCATTAATAGGTCCATATATATGTGGCTCAGGGTGAGACAGTTTGTTCTTATCATCAATCCATGAGAGCACGCGATAATCTCGGATTGATTGTGGAGTCAACTGGAGCTTATCGATGATGACAAACCAGTGATCTAAAATTCGTCCTGTACGTGTGTGGATTTTGAAATGTCCGGAAGCCATGTCATTTTTGTACTTTGTGATGTACGGCATCTTGCAGACTCTCTCATACAGGATATGGGACTTGGGTACAAGGGGGTTGATCAACAGGTCACCTTTAATGTCTTCTTTCCCACACTGAGCTCACAGGACACTACTGGATCAACATATGGGGTACCAGGAGCCGCCTTCAGTCCACGAGACATGTCGGTTGTCGCCCATTGGCGTTTCGATGGTGGAATTGGTTCGGTAGCCAGCAGGGCGCCTTCGTCAGCGCCCGATGTAGTGAGGGGCACAGGTGACAATTTAGGAGCCAGGAGGGCAACTTCATCTGCGCCTGATGTAGTGAGGGGCACAGGTAACAATTAAGGAGCCAGGAGGGAAAATTCGTCTGCGCCGGATGTAGTAAGCGCCTTAACCCCCTTAATTAGTTCATGGAAGTTCACATCTTCATACTGCTCTTCTATCGTCTTGATATTTACACCGAGAAGGGCCTCTACGGTGTGTGGAGGAGGAAGGTTCAGTCAGCGGCTCTAGTGCTTCAATGTTGGGTGATTTGCGTCCTGAATTGTCGCGATGGATCATAGAGTGATGTGGATAACCGCATCTTTCACAGCGCTTCGATGAACGGCAATTTGCTCTATGATGATCATTCCCAAAACAATTCAGGCAGAGGCCACTAACCAAAACTGTGTCACAGCGCTCGGAAAACAGCATTTTGCGGAAAGGCAGACAGTATTTCAGTGGGTGATTACGGCCGCAAACGAAACAGTTGACCATGGTGTTTCTGATAAATAAAGAGAAAGAGAGGAAGAGAAAAATATGTACGATAACAAATTAGCACATTCTAATAAAAACGATCAATTTTTAAATCATTTTGTAAGTTTGTTTTACTTTAACTGATTTTTTTCCATGCTTTATATAAGGTTACTTTCTATATATGTTTGTGTGCCACAAAATTTGAAATCAATTTTTGAAAGCTTTTTTCTCAACCAATTTTGCTCAAATTTTGCACACTTAATCATTTTCGATGACAATACAAGGAAATGGAAAAATTTGACCAAGTGGACAAAGGGCATACAAACCACAAATTAAAAATCTATTATTTCTGCTCCTGATAACGGTATTTAAACAAAATTTGGTACGTCGGTTTGGTGTGCATGTTGTAAGTGCTGCTGCAAATATGGGCGGGATTGTACAAAGGGGCGTGGTACCTCCCATACAAACCACAAATTAAAAATCTATTATTTCTGCTCCTGATAACGGTATTTGAACAAAATTTGGTACGTCGGTTTGGTGTGGATTTTTTAAGTGCTGCTGCAAATATGGGCGGGATTGTACAAAGGGGCGTGGTACCTCCCATACAAACCACAAATTAAAAATCTATTATTTCTGCTCCTGATAACGGTATTTGAACAAAATTTGGTACGTCGGTTTGGTGTGGATTTTTTAAGTGCTGCTGCAAATATGGGCGGGATTGTACAAAGGGGCGTGGTACCTCCCATACAAACCACAAATTAAAAATCTATTATTTCTGCTCCTGATAACGCAGTAATTTTTCCTTCTACAAAAGATAACTAAAAAAGAATTTCTAGGCCCAATAGAATTCTGCTTGCATAAAGCATGGATTTGAAAAAAAAAATTTTTTTGATTTACTAGTGTATGTTGCTCTTGTGATTGATTCATTGGTGACGTTGGTAAAACGCAGAGTTTTATGACTGGGCGGACAATGGTACCGTTCAGCGTCTTAATTTCAGCTACACGAACATTGTTATCTTTAGTAAAAAAACTTTAGTAATACGGCCTACGTGCCACTCAGTGGGATGCAAAGCATCGTCCTTAATTATGACGAAGTCGTCTTCTTTTAAGTTGTTGCGAGAAGTTTTCCACTTGTATCTGCGTTGAAGCTCTGTCACATATTCAGACTTCCAACGCAGACTAAAGATATGTTGGATGGCTTTAAGTCGTTTCCAGCGGTTAATATGAGACAAGTCGTCACGCGAAGGTTCAATAGGGGCTTCAGGGAGAGCCGCAAGTGGGGCGCCTCGCAGGAAATGACCTGGCGTCAATGGTAGGAGTTCTGACGGGTTTTGTGAAATCGGTGACAGTGGTCGTGAATTCAAAACTGATTCGATTCTGACCAGTAAGGTCCTCCTAAATTCCTCAAAGGTAAAGGATATATTATTCGTCAGCTTTTTTAAGTGGGTCTTCATTCTTTTGACCGCTGCCTCCCAGAGGCCTCTCATATGATGTACATAAGGCGGTATAAATGACCATGAAAACCCGTGGATGCTATATTTCTCAGCAAGGCTCTTTTCAGCATTTTGAAGGAAGATGTTGTGTTCCTGTAACAATTTATGACTTGCGCCTATGAAATTTCGACCATTGTCGGAGAACATAGTCTTTGGAAGTCCTCGACGTCCTGTGAAGCGGGTGAAGGCTGCTAAAAATCCATCAGCAGACAAGTCGGAGCATACCTCAAAATGAACAACTTTGGTTGAGAAGCACACAGATACCGCTGCATACCCCTTTATATGTTTAGCGTTTCTCAAAGTTGAGGATTTAAGATTGAACGGACCCGCGAAGTCTACGCCAGCATATGTGAAGGGCAAAGAAAGTGTTACACGTTCAGGGGGAAGTGCCGCCATAAGTTGATTTTGAAACTTACGTTTATATATGGTGCAAGCTTTACATCCTCGTATACATTTGCGAATTAAGTTTTTGAGTATGGGTATATAGAAACCATGTCTTATAGCTCGCAACATAATGTTGTATTCTGCATGAAGAAGAATCAGAAGAATCATTCTTACAAGAAGGTCGGCGAAATGAGATTTCTCTGGGATAATGGCAGGATGTCTTTCTTCATAGCTAAGTCCAGCATTTTCAAGACGACCGCCAACTCTCATCAAACCGTGTTTATCAATCAGCGGCGTAAGCGTCAATAAATGACTTTTGTTGCTAATGCATTCACTATTACTGAGAAGTTCATAATCAGATGTAAAATACTTTTTCTGGGCAACGACAAGTAACCGATGTTTGGTCAGCGTGATATCGTGCGTAGAAATGTCTGTACTCTCATGGCGACGGGTCTTGCGACATGCCTCTATATATCTAAAGACGTAACACATTACTCTGAGTGCTCGATTGAGTGATGAAAATCTTCACATTACGTCATCATTTATAGACAGTGGAAAGTTGACACTTTTTTGTTTCTAACTCTGTCGGAGTGAATGTAAGAGGCTCAGGCCATGCATCTTTTGGTTGTTGAAGCCTGGGAGGCCCACCTAAGTCGATTTAGCATTCAATTCTGTGGTATGGATCCACGTGTGCCTAAGTACGCAGGATTTTCGTCAGTTTTGACGTGTTTCCAGATATCACAATCGGAAAGACTGAGTATTTCCGTGACGCGATTTGCGACAAATGTTTTTAACGTCTGGGGGCTTTACTGTATCTTTGCTTCGTTTAAAGTATGTCCTCCTGACAGGAAAGGCGCACAGTTGACCCCAAAAGTCACTGTATCGTACGATTTAACAACTTCATTAGGGATTGGACGAAACAATATTCGTTGATAAGGACGATCATTTTTATGTACTAGGACTTGGCGGTACATTTTCTGTATGTCGTCCGTAAACACATACTGGTAATAACGCCAATTTAAGATAATTTGAATAATATCAGTTTGTGAAATTGGGCCAGGGTATAAAACATCGTTCAGAGAGAAACTACTATTGGTCTTTTTCGACCCATTAAAAACTACCCGAACCTTTGTTGTTTTGCTTTCAGGCTTTATGATAGCATGGTGTGGTAGAAAAAATTAAAAATGTTTCTCAGCTGAAGTCTCAAAGTGATTTACTTGTTCCATGTGATCGAGATCGATATATTCTATTAGAACTTGCTCATATTGACGCTTTAATTCAGGAGTCTTATCCAAATTTGTCTCCATCCGCCGATATTGTGCTAAAGCCATATTTCGCGATGGCCCAAGCAAAATTGTTTCTGGAAAATCTTGCCTGAATGGAAGACGTACCACATAACGTCCGTCAGATTGCCGGTAAGTGGTCTTTTTGTATAGTTCCTCACAATATTCGTCGTCTTCGGAGGCTGATCTTGGTTTTAGTACCTCTTCAATTTCCCAAAACTTTTTCATTTGCTCGTTCAGGGCTTTGTAATCAGAATCGGTAATGACGGTTGAAAATGATTGAACTTCATTCGTCGACAGGGAGCCTGACAGATACCACCCAAAGTGGGATTCTCGAGCTTCTAGTCCCTTAACTATATGAGGTATAACTCCTTTCAAGTTGATGTAAAGCAAGTAATCACTTCCTATTGTCATATCTACAGCTGTTGGCTTGAAAAAACTCGGATCAGCCAAATTCAATTTCTGTAAATCAGGTAGATTTGTGATTCTCACACTTTTTGATGGCAAGAAATGGGATAATTTTGAAATTACAATCGCCGTAACCTTTATTGTAAAGTTGGATAGTCGTGATCTTAAGTTAAGAAAGCACCTACCATTTGAATTTCCCACAATGGTACCACCCAATCTGGAAATTTGAGAATGATGGTTGTCAACTGGAATCTTGAGACTTTGTTGAATTCTCCTTGAAATAAAACTTTTTTCCGATCCCCCGTCGAAAAGTGCTCTGATTGTAAATAATTGACCGGAATTCTCAATATTAATCAATGCTGTGGGCAAAATATTTGTGCCTGTACAACTATTTTGCCTTGGAGGAGGCTCATTATTCACCGTCATTTGTTGTGAGTTCGATGGTCTTGGAGCACCCCGATTACGTTGAGTGGAAACTTGACTACAATTGATCTAATATGCAACAATGTATGATGACTTTTATTACATTCTTTGCATTTCTTTGTGCATAGGCAGTTGCCCTAACAACAAACAGTTTGCACAAATTTTATTTGCATATACAAATTGTATACGATCCTTCGCTGATAATGCTTTAAAATCCTCGCAGTTTCTGATTGCATGATTTTGACCACATTTCTTACACTTTGTGTGACTTCTTGACTCTATGTTTAACTGAAAAGCTTGTGCTTTATGATGAATGACTTGATTGTCCTTTGAATTGGTTTTTCGCATATCAGAAATCGTTTCTAAAATTTCTAAGCTTTTGTGCCGGGGATAATTCAGGATGAGCCCCAAAAACTGCCCAAAAAATGTCTCGGAATACTGGCCATTTCGAGTATCCCCCTCAAAGGGTTGGGTATCGCATGGCGGCAATTTCAACGATGAAAACCCCTGTTGACTAATGTTGTATCATGTTGGAAGCTTTCGTCTGCTTTGGATGGCTGTTTCGCTATGATCTTATCTGAAATTTTAGCTGTGCACGCATTATATTTTCTAAAGACCCTTTATATTTCCCAGTATCCAATTTTAAAAGTTCCATGTCTTCTGCATTTTCTTCTGCTGTCATAATATCCTCATAATTGGCGACTAATTTCCTCCATCTTCTTTCGAGCTCGTTCTCTTCTAACATTCTAACTTCTACAAACATCTGACTTTTAAACTCTCTACAAATCGTCGCAAGTTGTTCATAATCAAAAAGAAATTTTCTGCGAGCTGCCATTCTATCAATATATATATGATTGAGGGTTTATTGTCTATAAATCTTTATTTGAAGTTCTGCGACCAGAGTTGATGAATTTTTGTTTGTATCAGGTAGACCAAATTGCCGAATAAGTTTATATAAACAAATTAAAAAGTCATTGTTGCAACCGTTGCAATTTGTTTAACAAAAAAAAAACAAAACTCTATGGATGTCCAAAAGCTGTTTTTCGTTTCTTTTTAATCAATAAAAAAATATATATATTTTCTCAAATTGTCTATTTTATTCCGAAGTTTCATTTAAATTTCGGTTTTCTATGCTTTTTTTTAAATTCCCGATTGAAAAAATTGTATTTTGGAAATTTTTTAACAATCCCGACGGGTAGCTTTTGTTGTTGATCTGGCAACCCTACACGATATGTATGTATGTATGTATGTATGTAGTGTGCAGCTGAAGGTTCGCCAAATGTTTGTTGTTGTTTTTTACGCGCCTACTGCATTTGTATTTATTTCTTCTTCCTTTTGTTTCGTTGGACAACCGGTATGTTTTGTTGTTGTTTATCAATGCCAGGGAGACAACAGTGTTTTTTTATTTAAAAAGAAAACACAAATCTATATTTTATGTGCAGTCTATAACTAGTATTTATTTAATCGCAATATTTTTTTCGTATCGGAAAAAATAGGATTAAGACGGAAAACTTTTTCAATTTATAACCGCACAGTGTGATTTACGTTGTCACCGTTTGATCTTAAAAACAACTCTACCTTTGAAATAAAAAACACGACCAATATATTTGTCTGCATATGACTGCGTGCAAACAGAGTCTTTGCAACTATTGTTGTTGTTGTTTTCTCGATCAACACTAAAGAGAGCATTAACCAACTCCTGTTTTGTTGTTGTAAATTCCGCACCGCTTTATGTTTTTGCTAGTTTATTTATTTCGTTGTTTAAATTCTTTTTTGTTACTAAAAACAGAGAAAAACTCACCCTTAAATTTGTCGTTGTTTTGTTTTCTTTTGCTTTGATTTTCTTCGTTTCTATTTTATGCGTGAAGTGATTGGTAAAACGATAGCACGAATATTAGTGATTTAGAAATCGAAACCGAGTACTTATTAGGTTTTATGTACTATGTAATAAACTATGTGGGATTTTTTGATTTAATTATCGGCTTTCTTAATGTTCTTTATGTACGTTATTTTTTAGGTTGGAGTTTCAATTTTTTTGCTTTATGAACCGAAACTTATTTTTTGACCCGTTTTTTCGTAAGATTGTTCCTAAATTGATCTTTTCTCATCATCTTACTCTTTTGATGTGGAACTCCGTGGTAAATGTAAACTTCTTTGTGTGCTTCCTGTTGGTACTGTTGTTGCTTTTCTTTGCTGAAGACACTTGGAACGACAAGACACTTATTTTGCGTGTGAATACACCCAATAGTGAGCCGTGTTTTCAGGAAGAAAACTGGTAACGGCTGGACACTGTTTCAATGACTGGAATTCTTTCCTATCCTAGTCTTAAGTAGGATTTTTCGAATAAACAATGTTTGCTTCTGTCGTAGACGAAGAGGCAATAATTACTCAACATTAAGTGAATTCAAAAGAATTCACTTATTTTGGCCTTAAGATTAATTAAAAAAAAGAATTCGTGGAATTCAAAAAATGGGCCAATAAAGAACCAGCTTTATTGGCGTTAGATGATAACTAACTCAAAAACTAATAAAAGTAAAAAATGTCCGCCTCAAGCGGGAAAACCCGAATAATACAAAAAAACTTATAAACTAGGAGTGACAAGGATGTCAATATAGTAGAAAAAGGGAATGAATAGTTGTAGAAAAGTTTAAACAAAGGAAAAATAAAAAATAAAGAAATTAGATAAGCAAAGAGAGGTTTCTTCTCATGTTATTGAACGGTGCGATCAACAATATTTTTTAGCTAGTTTTGTTTTCTGACTTCACTGCAAGATGGTTTACAGATAAGTGGTGTGCATTGGCGTCAGTTGCTTTACTACTTTTTGTGTTCAAGATTCAACACAATTGTCGCAATTTTTAACATGACCCGTGTCTTCCAGTTTTGCCCAAAGTTATGAACTTTTTATGGGCCCTACAGATTTAGGGCCTCGGTGTCATTTTTGCAAAAAAAGTGATGCAAAGTTGTAGCTCTTGTCGTAAATAACAAAGATTGTGAACATATAAAAAAACATACAAAATTACAAAAAACTTTAAAATTCGATTTTTTAACCTTTTCCCTGCTCAGGTCCATAGGTAGCAAACCGTTCAAAATTCAAGGAAACAATCAACTACAAAAATGTACCTAAGACAACTTTCTAGAACATATCAACTTCCTAGGAATGATTATTAACACCGTTTAGGTAGCGATCACGCACCGACCGCAGCAGCGCAGTCAAAGCACACGCAACAAGGGACGCAGCACATAATATAAAAGCGACACGATGCTCACATCGAGGCATTACACGGTGCGACGTCAACGAGAGATCAACGGGGAAAGTTATAGAGAAAGTGCTACAGCATAATTCGCACACAACATTGGTAACTGATATGCAATTTGAAAATATTGATTTATTTTGATACGTTTGCGATCAACAAATCAGAAAAAAAGTTCTACATAACAATCTCATGACATGGTTGGGTGGATGCAAATATAGTATGCAGTGTTGCCGTTGGTGATACTAAAGTATCAAAATGACACTTTTTTGGGTCTGGCCACTTTTTTGCTTTTTTTATACCCTCCACCTCCAGGATGGGGGTATACTAACTTTGTCATTCCGTTTGTAACACCTTGAAATATCGACCTAAGACCCTATAAAGTATATATATTCTTGATCGTCATAAAATTCTAAGACGATCTAGCCATGTCCGTCTGTTGAAAGCACGCTAGCATCTAAACGAATGGAGCTAGAACGTTCAAATTTTCCATAAATGCGTCTTATAGTCGTAGATCAGTTGGGATTGAAATGGGACGAAATCGGCCCAAAAATTTTTACCTCACAAGGACTAAAAATACCCATAATAATCACTAATATTTTAGCGTATTTAAGCATGTTTTTTGAATAGGTCTGTTTATATTTGCTTGATATTTGGTATGCGCATTCCCCCTACAGCAAAAACGTGCACCATAAAGTGATTCTTATTTGTAGGGGGTGAAATGGGGCAAAAAAGGGATAAAAATGGTACATATTAAACGACAACAGCTAGAAACACGAAATTCGGTGTGTACATTCCTCTAACTGAGTAGAGACATAATATAAAAACATTTTTTCCAAATTCGTACTTTTAGGGGTAAAATGGGAATAGAGGGATAAAAATGGTACCAACCAAATGGCTGTACCTAGAATAATGAAATTCGGTGTATACATTTCTCTGATTGCATAGACAAGTAAAATAAACGGATTTTTTAAAATTCGTACTTTTAGGGGTTAAACTGAAAAAAGGGGATAAAAATAGTACCAATCAAATGACCGTAGCTAGAGTCATGAAATTCGGAGTATACATTCCTCTGACTGTGTAGACACGGAAAATAAACTGGTTTTTCGAAATCCGTACTTTTTGGGGTCAAAATAGAAAAAGGGGATAAAAATAGTACCAACCAAATGACCGCAGCTAGAGTCGTTAAATTCGGATTATACATTCCTTTGACTACGTAGACATGAAAAATAAAAGGTTTTTTTACAAATTTTTTACAAATTATACATTCCTTTGACTACGTAGACATGAAAAATAAAAGGTTTTTTTACAAATTCGTACTTTCAAGGGATACAATGGGTACGGAGGGATAAAAATGGTACCAACCAAACGGCTACACCTGGAATAATGAAACTCGGTGTATACATTCCTCTGATTGCGTAGACGCTTAAAATAAACAGATTTTTCGAAATTCGTACATTTTGGGGTTAAAAAAAAGGGGATTAAAATAGTACCAATCAAATGACCGCAGCTAGAGTCAGGAAATTCGGAGTATACATTCCTCTGACTACGTAGACACGGAAAATAGACGAATTTTTCGAAATTCTTACGAAAAATAAACGGATATTTCGAAATTCGTACTTGCAAGGGATACAATGGTACAGGGGGATAAAAATTGTACCAACTAAACGACTACAGCTAGAATGATAAAATTCTAATTACGTAGAAATGTCAAGGGGTAAAAATGGTACCAACCGAATGGGCGCAGCTGCAATCATGGAATTCGGTGTATACATTCCTCTGACTGCATAGACACTCAAAATAAAAAGTATTTTTTCCAAATTCCTACTTTTTCTTTTACGGCAAAAATTGGTTGAATCATGAGGTTAGGTTATTTTGCACTTTACACATGTACGTCTGATAATGGATTTTTAAAATTTGTACTTTTGGAATTAAAATAGAATGGAAGTACAACCAACTGTAGCACCCACTATCTTCCAATATTTATGGTATTTAAGCTTTTTGAAAATATAAATATAAGAATATTTAGTTTTTGTTTTGAAATAGATAATGGTTTGATATAATTAAAATATTATATTTATTTATATAATTATTTTTTTAATATTTGTATTTGTGTTAGTTTGGTATATTATAAAATTTATATTTTCCTGTTATTATTATAGTTATTAATATTACTGCACTTCTACGAAAACCGACAAACTCTGTGGAATGCAATCCATGGTGGAGGGTATATAAAGTTCGGCCCGGCCGAACTTTATATTTTTGATACCTTTTGCAACATTGTGCCACTTTTGCTACCTTTTGTATTCTAAGAAGAAAACTGTGAAAATATGCAGCTCTAATTGTCCACGTCTCCCAAGAGATACGAAATTACGCCTTTCGTTACAATTAGGTAGCGTGTGAGTCAGAGCAATCATCTTTTATATACATACATATATATGTGAATGTTTGTTTTGATTTGTTTCTTGGCACACTCGTACGCATCATACGTTTTTCTTCTGTCATCCTGCTAGCAACTGAATTTATCTGACAACAAAATTCAAATCAAATGTAAATAATATTTATGGATAAGTGTGTATACCTGTATTATTATTTCCTTAAAGGATATTTAATAAAGTTTAATTATTTTAGATTTGTTATAAAATCAAAAAAGGCGGTGATGACGAATTACCAACAACCAGCAAGGCAGCGCTCCAGAATCTTCTGAATCTGTTGGTGAGACAGAAGACATAACAAATTCTACACCAACCAGCTCTTCTAAAAGGCGAAAAGTATACAGAAAATATTCCAAAGAATGGGAATTAGTTTACAATTGGATAAAGCAAGACCCAAAATCAAAACGCCCTATTTGTGTTGTTTGCAGCCAGATATTGGTAAACCAAAAAGCTCATATTGAGCGGCATGCAAGCACAGAAAAGCATATAACAAATGTTAAGCAAGTATCAGAAAGGGAAAAACTTCAGGTTTTTGATTTTTTACCGAATAAAAACTGTCCATTTCAAAGAAATGTTGCAATAGCTGAAGTAAAATTAGTAATGCGATGATATATCTCGACTCTAAAATAGCAAAGATGGTTGGTTTAGTTATTATATCTCCATGAATATTTATAGTAGTAATAGGTGAATTTTTTGTTTGTTGTAGGTCGCATGTGGTCGCACTAAAGCCAGTCAAATTGCACAGTTTCTCGGCGAAGAAGGCTTTCTGGTTATGGTCCAGAAAATGAAGGGCCATATGTTTAGCCTTATCATCGATGAAACTACAGATCCACCGATATGTGTTTAGTTATTGTGATGAGACAATACAATATGGATGACGGCAAATCTGAAGATGTGGAGCAGTTGCTGCGAAATGTTTTTAAATACCTTATGAGTGCAAAACGGCAAACGCACTTTAATGACCTACAGGAAATTTTTGATGTCCCGGAACATAAATTGTTAAGGCTCAGTGATACCAGGTGGCTTTCGTTTGAATCAGTGGCAAATAGAATTTTGGAGCAATGGTCTGTATCACAAGCATTTTTATACAAGCGCAATTCGTGGAAACATGTGCAGATACCTTGAACAAAATATATTGTATTCAAAATAGATTGTCCCCAAATAACAAAATTTATTTACAATTTATGTTGTTTGTATTATGAACAAATTATTTACCTTATTTCGTCCACAAAAAGGATTGTGTTCCAACTTTTTAACAATTTTCTAAGGAAAGAATACGTAATGGTAACAGATTTGAGAAACATTAATTATAATAATGTGTTATATATCAAAGATGTACATAGTATTTATATTGGAATATACCAAATGATGAAATTAGTATAATTAAAAATAATATATTAAATTTTTACAAAAGACCGTGTGATCAAATCCTATCCAGAATTGATATTAATGACAAGAGACATGAAATTCGGAGTATACATTCCTCTGACTGTGTAGACACGGAAAATAAACTGGTTTTTCGAAATCCGTACTTTTTGGGGTCAAAATAGAAAAAGGGGATAAAAATAGTACCAACCAAATGACCGCAGCTAGTCGTTAAATTCGGATTATACATTCCTTTGACTACGTAGACATGAAAAATAAAAGGTTTTTTTACAAATTTTTTACAAATTATACATTCCTTTGACGCTTAAAATAAACAGATTTTTCGAAATTCGTACATTTTGGGGTTAAAAAAAAGGGGATTAAAATAGTACCAATCAAATGACCGCAGCTAGAGTCAGGAAATTCGGAGTATACATTCCTCTGACTACGTAGACACGGAAAATAGACGAATTTTTCGAAATTCTTACGAAAAATAAACGGATATTTCGAAATTCGTACTTGCAAGGGATACAATGGTACAGGGGGATAAAAATTGTACCAACTAAACGACTACAGCTAGAATGATAAAATTCTAATTACGTAGAAATGTCAAGGGGTAAAAATGGTACCAACCGAATGGGCGCAGCTGCAATCATGGAATTCGGTGTATACATTCCTCTGACTGCATAGACACTCAAAATAAAAAGTATTTTTTCCAAATTCCTACTTTTTCTTTTACGGCAAAAATTGGTTGAATCATGAGGTTAGGTTATTTTGCACTTTACACATGTACGTCTGATAATGGATTTTTAAAATTTGTACTTTTGGAATTAAAATAGAATGGAAGTACAACCAACTGTAGCACCCACTATCTTCCAATATTTATGGTATTTAAGCTTTTTGAAAATATAAATATAAGAATATTTAGTTTTTGTTTTGAAATAGATAATGGTTTGATATAATTAAAATATTATATTTATTTATATAATTATTTTTTTAATATTTGTATTTGTGTTAGTTTGGTATATTATAAAATTTATATTTTCCTGTTATTATTCGGCCCGGCCGAACTTTATATTTTTGATACCTTTTGCAACATTGTGCCACTTTTGCTACCTTTTGTATTCTAAGAAGAAAACTGTGAAAATATGCAGCTCTAATTGTCCACGTCTCCCAAGAGATACGAAATTACGCCTTTCGTTACAATTAGGTAGCGTGTGAGTCAGAGCAATCATCTTTTATATACATACATATATATGTGAATGTTTGTTTTGATTTGTTTCTTGGCACACTCGTACGCATCATACGTTTTTCTTCTGTCATCCTGCTAGCAACTGAATTTATCTGACAACAAAATTCAAATCAAATGTAAATAATATTTATGGATAAGTGTGTATACCTGTATTATTATTTCCTTAAAGGATATTTAATAAAGTTTAATTATTTTAGATTTGTTATAAAATCAAAAAAGGCGGTGATGACGAATTACCAACAACCAGCAAGGCAGCGCTCCAGAATCTTCTGAATCTGTTGGTGAGACAGAAGACATAACAAATTCTACACCAACCAGCTCTTCTAAAAGGCGAAAAGTATACAGAAAATATTCCAAAGAATGGGAATTAGTTTACAATTGGATAAAGCAAGACCCAAAATCAAAACGCCCTATTTGTGTTGTTTGCAGCCAGATATTGGTAAACCAAAAAGCTCATATTGAGCGGCATGCAAGCACAGAAAAGCATATAACAAATGTTAAGCAAGTATCAGAAAGGGAAAAACTTCAGGTTTTTGATTTTTTACCGAATAAAAACTGTCCATTTCAAAGAAATGTTGCAATAGCTGAAGTAAAATTAGTAATGCGATGATATATCTCGACTCTAAAATAGCAAAGATGGTTGGTTTAGTTATTATATCTCCATGAATATTTATAGTAGTAATAGGTGAATTTTTTGTTTATTGTAGGTCGCATGTGGTCGCACTAAAGCCAGTCAAATTGCACAGTTTCTCGGCGGAGAAGGCTTTCTGGTTATGGTCCAGAAAATGAAGGGCCATATGTTTAGCCTTATCATCGATGAAACTACAGATCCACCGATATGTGTTTAGTTATTGTGATGAGACAATACAATATGGATGACGGCAAATCTGAAGATGTGGAGCAGTTGCTGCGAAATGTTTTTAAATACCTTATGAGTGCAAAACGGCAAACGCACTTTAATGACCTACAGGAAATTTTTGATGTCCCGGAACATAAATTGTTAAGGCTCAGTGATACCAGGTGGCTTTCGTTTGAATCAGTGGCAAATAGAATTTTGGAGCAATGGTCTGTATCACAAGCATTTTTATACAAGCGCAATTCGTGGAAACATGTGCAGATACCTTGAACAAAATATATTGTATTCAAAATAGATTGTCCCCAAATAACAAAATTTATTTACAATTTATGTTGTTTGTATTATGAACAAATTATTTACCTTATTTCGTCCACAAAAAGGATTGTGTTCCAACTTTTTAACAATTTTCTAAGGAAAGAATACGTAATGGTAACAGATTTGAGAAACATTAATTATAATAATGTGTTATATATCAAAGATGTACATAGTATTTATATTGGAATATACCAAATGATGAAATTAGTATAATTAAAAATAATATATTAAATTTTTACAAAAGACCGTGTGATTAAATCCTATCCAGAATTGATATTAATGACAAGAGACTGAATTTTTTTGAAGTTTTTGATCCATCAATTATCAAGTCAATGTTGATATAGATTAATTTGATTTAATTTCTGAATTTAGTTATATAATAAAAGACCCAATATTTAGAAGCCTTTGCAAAAGGGAAGTCATACGAGAACCTTTTCCAAATTACGGATGCTGAGGAGTTTTGGGGTAAATTAGGGCAAATAAAAAATTCCTTAGAATACCATATCGAGGGCATTTATTCATAAGTGGCTATGGACAAAAACACAACTTTTCAGGAGAGCGAACAAAACTGATTTTCACATTAATTTTAAGAGTAATTATGAATCATTCTTCTACAGTTTAATCTAAAGAGGATTACTAACTGCTGCGATTAAAAAGTTTTCGAAATGTATGGATCATAGCCACTTTTCCATGTTTAAAATTGAACACTATGAATTTTGAAATAAGCACATATCCATTAATGCTCAAATATATAAATAAGACTTATTGTTAACTCGATGACGTTTTTTATGAAATGTTGGCAAGAAAACGCATTTTCTGTGATGTACACAGCGAATTTAAGGATTCCAGGACATTATTGGAAAATTTTCATTTTCGCGGCAAATATGGCTAAAATGATTTTGATTTTTGATATTCTCAATATGATAAATTTTTCTAAAGATAATTTTCACAATTTATGACTTTACAGCCACTATTTGTCCTATTTTAGCCTGATAACTAGGGAACCAAAATGCTATTAACCGCGTAATGATGAAATTTGATAGTACGATATGTCCGAAATCTAGAAAAATGTTTTAAACAAAATCGTTATAGCGAATTACATCCTTCGGTTATATGCTGCTCCATTTTTGAACTATATTATTTGTATGTTCATAGCCACTTATGCAGGCACAAACTAACGTGTAAGTTGATAGCCAAATCAGAAAAATTTGAAAAAAATGGCTTTAGAAAAAAATTTCTTCTCCAAATTTATATGACAGATGACATCCAAATCTTTGGCATAAAAAACACATTTTCGAGAAAATGGTTCATAGCCACTTATGAATGAATATAAGCCCTCGGTATGTTCCCCACATTACATAAATTTACCTGGTACATATTTACGTTGCCACACAGTAGTGCTTGTGCTGAGCGTATTTTTTCAAAGCTATCCTTAATGAAAAATAAACTGGCCAATAGGCTCAAAGTTCAAACTTGTGTGAGAGGCTCTCAGCTCTAAATTTGATATATACTGACTTAGAAGAATGGATACCTAGAACTAATTGAAAAATACAGAAAAAAAATCACTAAAAAATAAGTTTTTTCATTTCTTTTACTGTTGTTTTTTGTTTTAATAGGGTAGTTTACACATGTACATTTATTGTACAACTTTAAAGTCATTTATTACGAAAATTAAGAAATCAAAGCATTTTTTTATAAAAATTAAACCTTTTTCGGTATATTAAATCTTATATCAATTAAATGAAGCAATATTTTTCTCAAAGGAGTCTTCACAGAAGTAGAATAAGATTTTATTGATTACTCTATTGAACTCTTATAAATTATTTATTTTGGTTTTTACATGAATATGATTTTTTTACTTTATTTTAATGTTACTCTTCTTTTGTACATTTTTTAAGTAATTTTTTTAAAAACGTTTGATACTTTTAAAAAATATACCTTTTCTGACACTTTTTGTGCCACTATTTGAAAATTCTCAAGGGCAACGCTGATAGTATGAAGTATTGTAAGCCGGTAAACTGGATTAATCGTACAGGTGATCATGATGAAACCAGTTACTATGCATGCGTAAATTACACATGTCGTCTAAGTCGACATGCTTTTGAATTTTGATCGGTTTCCTACCTAAGTACCTGAACGGGGGAAACAAGATAAAAAAATCGACTTTTTTAAAGTTTCTTGCGATTCTGACCTTGAAGACGAAGGTTTTTTTGAATCTATATAACAAGAGCTACAACTTTGCCTCAGAGAGTAAATCAAAATTCCAAACGGTTTGCAAGATATGGGCCTGAGAAAATGATCACTATTTATTTGTTCTGCCAAAACCTATTTTTGGATAAGTGTGATAGATCATCTGTAGCAATTATAGTTTCACTTATATAATTTTGGTAAGGACCAAAAAAAGATTTTCTGCAGTATAGTAGAGGAGATCGATATGAACATTTTGGTGTATTACACTTAGCCAAAAGTTTTTGCTTGAACAAATAATAGAAAAATGTGTCCGGGCACTGGAGGACAATAACAACATCCCAGCGCCCGACCAAACATACCATCTGCAGTATTGTACAGGAGGTCAATGCGAACATTTTGGTTTGTCACACTTTCTCAAAATTAGTTTGTTGTTGAACAAATAATAGAAAAACGTGTCCAGTGACAGGACCATCCGGAGCATCCTCTGAAAATGAGTTTATGCGGTAGTGTCGAGGTGATTAATACGAACATTTGTGTGTAACACACTTACCGAAAATATTAAACAATAAATGTCAAAATCACTTTTATACGTACTCAATGAGTATATATCAAAAACATTTATAAATGTACACTAAAAATTACACTCATTTCCATATATATATATATATATATATATATATATATATATAAAATTTTAGTAATTTCAAATCTTCATTCTGTAAAATTAAAAACAATTTGTTCATTCCCAGATCTGTTGCTGAATATAACCATATACGGACACCACTACGTGATAAAAACACCTTTCTCTTATATAATATTCCCCAACAATTAAACTATTTAACATCTTCAACCACCTCCTCTCTATTGGCTAAACTTTCTCAGGTACCATGGATATGCACAACGGTCCTGTTAGGTATCCGAATGTACAGAATGCGGTAGCATCTTCAACCACCTCCTCTCTATTGGCTAAACTTTCTCCTATTCCTATCCCTTTCTCCGTACCCATTCTTAATTTCAGTTAGAATGGTCCTTTCGTTTACCTCCAATGTCCACACACGTTTTTCTATCACATGCTCGGCCAAAAACTCATTTTCGGTAAGTGTGTTACACACAAATGTTCGTATTAATCACCTCGACACTACTGCATAAACTCATTTTCAGAGGATGTTCCGTATGGTCAAGTCACTGGATACGTTTTTCTATTATTTGTTCAACAACAAACTCATTTTGAGAAAGTGTGACAAACCAAAATGTTCGCATTGACCTCCTGTACAATACTGCAGATGGTATGTTTGGTCGGACGCTGGGATGTTGTTATTGTCCTCCAGTGCCCGGACACATTTTTCTATTATTTGTTCAAGCAAAAACTTTTGGCTAAGTGTAATACACCAAAATGTTCATATCGATCTCCTCTACTATACTGCAGAAAATCTTTTTTTGGTCCTTACCAAAATTATATAAGTGAAACTATAATTGCTACAGATGATCTATCACACTTATCCAAAAATAGGTTTTGGCAGAACAAATAAATAGTGATCATTTTCTCAGGCCCATATCTTGCAAACCGTTTGGAATTTTGATTTACTCTCTGAGGCAAAGTTGTAGCTCTTGTTATATAGATTCAAAAAACCTTCGTCTTCAAGGTCAGAATCGCAAGAAACTTTAAAAAAGTCGATTTTTTATCTTGTTTCCCCTTTTCAGGTACTTAGGTAGGAAACCGTTCAAAATTCAAAAGCATGTCGACTTAGACGACATGTGTAATTTACGCATGCATAGTAACTGGTTTCATCATGATCACCTGTACGATTAATCCAGTTTACCGGCTTACAATACTTCATACTATCAGCGTTGCCCTTGAGAATTTTCAAATAGTGGCACAAAAAGTGTCAGAAAAGGTATATTTTTTAAAAGTATCAAACGTTTTTTAAAAAATTACTTAAAAAAGGTACAAAAGTAGAGTAACATTAAAATAAAGTAAAAAATCATATTCATGTAAAAACCAAAATAAATAACACTGTCCAACAGCATTTTTGGAACAGAATAGCGACCCTATAATTCTGAAAGGGTATGTTGAGTAGATCATTTTTGTAGAACAAACTTATGGTCCAGCACGTCTGAGTTTTTTTTACAGTGGGTCAAAGTTTTAATTTTTTGGTCAAAAGGAGCATTATACTATATGAAAAAAATGCTGTAAGTTAATGTCTGAGAGAATTCTTATGGTCAGAGTTGTATTGTGGAATTGTATGAGGATTATTTTAGTGGAAGATCTTAACCCTCTAACTGGTCTCTTTATGGGTCAAATTGACCCTTTTTTCGAGAAAATCAAAAAATATCCTTTAAAAAAGGACATTTAAGAATTAAAATATTCTACAAAAATGTTTGCCGGAAAATTTCAGTGGGGGTCACCAAAGACATCATTGTTGTAAATAAAGCTTTTACGATTAATTGGCAAAATTACACGCCAACTTCTATAATAAATTATAATTTTGTTTTAATAGTGGTTTATTATAGTATGTACATATTTATTTTTTTGCTTCACTGGAACACCTTCACAACGCACTTCTGGTAAAATGACATTATTTGTTGCTTCGTATGTCATTATCGCGTAGTGCCTTTGGCTTCCACCAAATTTGTAATTTACGCAGAAATAGCATGTATCTGATTTGTGATCTTCAGGTTCAATCCATGTCATAGGCGCAGAAAATGGTAGAGCCATAGTACCGCCTTTGTACCAGGTCAAAGACCACTTTCGCAAGTAGTACATACAGTTTTTGGTATCCAAGCTTCAGGAAAAAATCGTATTCCAAAGAAAAGAAAATATGGTTCTTCAATTGTAGGGAATATCTTTCTTCTGCTTTGATGGTGCGTAAAATGTCCACAAATAAAACAAAACCAATCTCTTAATTTTCAAACAGAATCCACCATCCTTATTTAAGCTTTAATTTTTCTTTTTTTATATTAATTTTAGTAAAAATCACACCCGATATGTACTGCTTAGTAGCTCAATTAAGCTTGATTTTTTTTCTTTTATTTTTTATTATTAATTTTAATAAATATCACACCCGATTTGTAAGTCACAACTGACTAGACGCGAGAACTCAGTGTTCGGCCCGGCCGAACTTGACGCCGTTTTTACCTGTTTTGTATATGTTGGCGTGTAATTTTGCTAATTAATCGTAAAAAGCTTTATTTACAACAATGGCGTCTTTGGTGACTCCCACTGAAATTTTCCGGCAAACATTTTCGTAGAATATTTTAATCCTTAAATGTCCTTTTTTAAAGGATATTTTTTGATTTTCTCGAAAAAAGGGTCAAATTGACCCATAAAGAGACCAATTAGAGGGTTAAGATCTTCCACAAAAATAATCCTCATACAATTCCACAATACAATTCTGACCATAAGAATTCTCTCAAACATTAACTTACAGCATTTTTTTCATATAGTATAATGCTCCCTTCGACCAAAAAATGAAAACTTTGACCCACTGTAAAATAAAACTCAGACGTGCTGGACCATAAGTTTGTTCTACAAAAATGATCTAATCATAATACCCTTTCAGAATTATGGGGTCGCTATTCTGTTCCATTCAAAAAGTCTTAATTTGTTGGACAGTGTAATTTATAAGAGTTCAATAGAGTAATCA
The DNA here is from genome assembly GCA_947397865.1 of Polietes domitor. Classification (NCBI taxonomy): domain Eukaryota; kingdom Metazoa; phylum Arthropoda; class Insecta; order Diptera; family Muscidae; genus Polietes; species Polietes domitor. Next base: position 91,464,388 of record OX377618.1, on the reverse strand, counting down.
GTAAAATCTTATTCTACTTCTGTGAAGACTCCTTAGAGAAAAATATTGCTTCATTTAATTGATATAAGATTTAATATACCGAAAAGGTTTAATTTTTATAAAAAAATGCTTTGATTTCTAAATTTTCTAAAAGTTGTACAATAAATGTACATGTGTAAACTACCCTATTAAAACAAAAAACAACAGTAAAAGAAATGAAAAAACTTATTTTTTAGTGATTTTTTTCTGTATTTTTCAATTAGTTCTAGGTATCCATTCTTCTAAGTCAGTATATATCAAATTTAGAGCTGACAGCCTCTCACACAAGTTTGAACTTTGAGCCTATTGGCCAGTTTATTTTTCATTAATGATAGCTTTGAAAAATTACGCTCAGCACAAGCACTACTGTGTGGCAACGTAAATATGTACCAGGTAAATTTATGTAATGTGGGGAACATACCGAGGGCTTATATTCATAAGTGGCTATGAACCATTTTCTCGAAAATGTGTTTTTTATGCCAAAGATTTGAATGTCATCTGTCATATAAATTTGGAGAAGAAATTTTTTTCTAAAGCCATTTTTTTCAAATTTTTCTGATTTGGCTATCAACTTACACGTTAGTTTGTGCCTGCATAAGTGGCTATGAACATACAAATAATATAGTTCAAAAATGGAGTAGCATATAACCGAAGGATGTAATTCGCTATAACGATTTTGTTTAAAACATTTTTCTAGATTTCGGACATATCGTACTATCAAATTCCATCATTACGCGGTTAATAGCATTTTGGTTCCCTAGTTATCAGGCTAAAATAGGACAAACAGTGGCTGTAAAGTCAAAAATTGTGAAAATTATCTTTAGAAAAATTTATCATATTGAGAATATCAAAAATCAAAATCATTTTAGCCATATTTGCCGAGAAAATGAAAATTTTCCAATAATATCCAATTTGTATTTGTTGTTTACCATGCCCTACCGTATCCAATTTGTATTTGTTGTTTACCATGCCCTACCGTAATATCCACATTTTGTAAAAAATTGGAAAAAGTGATAAAAATGGTACCAATCTGACGGATGAAGCTGGAATCCTTAAATTCGCTGTGTACATCACAGAAAATGCGTTTTCTTGCCAACATTTCATAAAAAACGTCATCGAGTTTACAATAAGTCTTATTTATATATTTGAGCATTAATGGATATGTGCTTATTTCAAAATTCATAGTGTTCAATTTTAAACATGGAAAAGTGGCTATGATCCATACATTTCGAAATTTCGAAAACTTTTTAATCGCAGCAATTAGTAATCCTCTTTAGATTAAACTGTAGAAGAATGATTCATAATTACTCTTAAAATTAATGTGAAAATCAGTTTTGTTCGCTCTCCTGAAAAGTTGTGTTTTTGTTCATAGCCACTTATGAATAAAAGCCCTCTATATGGTATTCTAAGGAATTTTTTATTTGCCCTAATTTACCCCAAAACTCCTCAGCATCCGTAATTTGGAAAAGGTTCTCGTATGACTTCCCTTTTGCTAAGTCTTCTAAATATTGGGTCTTTTATTATATAACTAAGTTCAGAAATTAAATCAAATTAATCTATATCAACATTTGACTTGATAATTGATGGATCAAAAACTTCAAAAAAAGTCAGTCTCTTGTCATTAATATCAATTCTGGATAGGATTTGATCACACGGTCTTTTGTAAAAATTTAATATATTATTTTTAATTATACTAATTTCATCATTTGGTATATTCCAATATAAATACTATGTACATCTTTGATATATAACACATTATTATAATTAATGTTTCTCAAATCTGTTACCATTACGTATTCTTTCCTTAGAAAATTGTTAAAAAGTTGGAACACAATCCTTTTTGTGGACGAAATAAGGTAAATAATTTGTTCATAATACAAATAACATAAGTTGTAAATAAATTTTGTTATTTGGGGACAATCTATTTTGAATACAATATATTTTGTTCAAGGTATCTGCACATGTTTCCACGAATTGCGCTTGTATAAAAATGCTTGTAATACAGACCATTGCTCCAAAATTCTATTTGCCACTGATTCAAACGAAAGCCACCTGGTATCACTGAGCCTTAACAATTTATGTTCCGGGACATCAAAAATTTCCTGTAGGTCATTAAAGTGCGTTGCCGTTTTGCACTCATAAGGTATTTAAAAACATTTCGCAGCAACTGCTCCACATCTTCAGATTTGCCGTCATCCATATTGTATTGTCTCATCACAATAACTAAACACTTATCGGTGGATCTGTAGTTTCATCGATGATAAAGCTAAACATATGGCCATTCATTTTCTGGACCATAACCAGAAAGCCTTCTTCGCCGAGAAACTGTGCAATTTGACTGGCTTTAGTGCGACCACATGCGACCTACAATAAACAAAAAATTCACCTATGACTACTATAAATATTCATGGAGATATAATAACTAAACCAACCATCTTTGCTATTTTAGAGTCGAGATATATCATCGCATTAATAATTTTACTTCAGCTATTGCAACATTTCTTTGAAATGGACAGTTTTTATTCGGTAAAAAATCAAAAACCTGAAGTTTTTCCCTTTCTGATACTTGCTTAACATTTGTTATATGCTTTTCTGTGCTTGCATGCCGCTCAATATGAGCTTTTTGGTTTACCAATATCTGGCTGCAAAAAACACAAATAGGGCGTTTTGATTTTGGGTCTTGCTTTATCCAATTGTAAACTAATTCCCATTCTTTGGAATATTTTCTGTATACTTTTCGCCTTTTAGAAGAGCTGGTTGGTGTAGAATTTGTTATGTCTTCTGTCTCACCAACAGATTCAGAAGATTCTGGAGCGCTGCCTTGCTGGTTGTTGGTAATTCGTCATCACCGCCTTTTTTGATTTTATAACAAATCTAAAATAATTAAACTTTATTAAATATCCTTTAAGGAAATAATAATACAGGTATACGCACTTATCCATAACTATTATTTACATTTGATTTGAATTTTGTTGTCAGATAAGTTCAGTTGCTAGCAGGATGACAGAAGAAAAACGTATGATGCGTACGAGTGTGCCAAGAAACAAATCAAATCAAACATTCACATATATATGTATGTATATAAAAGATGATTGCTCTGACTCACACGCTACCTAATTGTAACGAAAGGCGTAATTTCGTATCTCTTGGGAGACGTGGACAATAAGAGCTGCATATTTTCACAGTTTT